>JAHHFK020000030.1:92500-96321 GCA_024533555.2 Aedes koreicus | reverse complement strand
ACCGTAAAAAGTCCGACGCGTTTAAAGTTTTCCCGTAGACGTGGAATACCTGAGCACTTCGAAGTATACACGGCTCTCGAACGCGAACTTAAGAGTCTCATCAAGGCCAAGAAACGCGGTTACTGGCGAAGATTCGTGGACGGGCTATCGCGTGAGACGTCGATGAGTACTCTTTGGACCGGCCGATCCCCACCCACTACCAACACCGAACTCCCCCACCACCTCCCATCCCCGCGAATTCCCATCTGCCCGCCGACCCCCGCGACCCCCCGATCCGAAGAGACCCCCACCTTTTTTCAATGGTAGAGTTTCCCCCCCCCCCCTGTCGGTAACGCCCCGGGTATGGTCCTCTTTCTTGAACCCCCCCCACGCCTCTCAGAGGCGCATCTTGTACTTATTTAATCAGTTTCTGGAACTCAACATTGTACCGGATGATTGGAGACGGGTGAGAGTTATAGCCATTCAAAAACCTGGTAAACCCGCGTCTGATCACAACTCCTATCGACCCATCGCGATGTTAACTTGTTGGAGAAAATGATCCTCTTCCGTCTGGACAAATGGGTTGAGACGAATAACCTGCTTTCAGATACTCAATATGGTTTCCGTAGGGGTAAGGGAACGAACGACTGTCTCGCGTTGCTTTCCACAGAGATTCAGTTAGCTTTTGCTAAAAAAGAGCAAATGGCTTCTGTGTTCTTGGACATAAAGGGGGCTTTTGATTCAGTATCTGTTGAAGTTCTATCAGATAAACTCCACGCTTGTGGCTTTTCACCATTAATGAATAATTTTTTGTATAATTTGCTGTCAGAGAAACATATGAGCTTCTCTCATGGAACCTCTACAGCTTCCCGATTTAGCTACATGGGTCTCCCCCAGGGATCATGTTTAAGCCCTCTTTTGTATAATGTTTATGTCAAAGACATTGACAGTTGTCTAAATGACAACTGTACGTTGAGACAACTTGCGGATGACGGCGTAGTGTCTGTCACGGGACCCAATGGGGTCGATCTGCAAGGACCTTTACAGGATACCTTAGACAATTTGTCTACTTGGGCTCTAGAGCTAGGTATCGAATTCTCTACGGAGAAAACAGAGTTGGTAGTTTTTTCAAGGAAGCATAACCCAGCACAACCGAAGCTTCAAATTTGGGGTAAGCCGATAACTCATTCAATGTCCTTTAAATATCTTGGGGTCTGGTTCGATTCAAAGTGCACCTGGAGATCCCACATTGAGTATCTGAAGCGAAAGTGCCAGCAAAGGATCAACTTTCTTCGAACAATTACCGGGACCTGGTGGGGAGCGCATCCGCAAGATCTTCTAACGTTGTACCGGACAACGATTTTGTCGGTTATCGAATACGGTAGTTTTTGTTTTCAGTCAGCGGCTCGGTCGCACATCATAAAACTGGAACGTATTCAATATCGGTGTCTTCGTATCGCGTTAGGTTGCATGCACTCGACTCACACCATGAGTCTTGAAGTGCTGGCCGGCATGTTGCCACTCTCGGATCGGTTTACAGAGTTATCTCTCCGGCTCCTCACCAGGTGTGAAGTAATGAACCCCCAGGTAATCGAAAATTTTGAGAAGCTTCTCGAGTTGAATCCTCAAACTCGCTTCATGACTTTGTACCATTTGTACATAACACAGGATGTCAGCCCTTCGCCGAACATTTCCAATCGTGTTTGCTTCTCCGATTTCGATAATTCGGTTCATTTTGATTTATCCATGAAGCAGGAGCTTCATGGAATCCCAGAGCATCATCGTCCTATGATTGCTCCGGTGATATTTGCTGCAAAGTTTGGCCAAGTTGATTCCACTAAATCGTTCTTCACTGACGGATCATTGATAGAGGAGTCAGCAGGCTTTGGTATATTTAATGAAATTTATAGCGCCAATCGTAAACTTCAAGCTCCTTGTTCCGTATATGTCGCTGAATTAGCGGCAATACACTTTACGCTAGAAATTGTTGCCTCACTAACACCGGATCAGTATTACATTTTCACGGATAGTCTCAGTTCTATAGAGTCTATTCGCTCCTTGAGGCCGGTAAAGCACTCCTCGTATTTTCTCATGAAAATACAGGAGCTTCTAAGTGCTTTATCTTCGCGTTATTTTATCATCACCTTTGTATGGGTCCCATCTCATTGTTCAATTCTGGGCAATGAGAGAGCGGACTCGCTGGCAAAGGTGGGCGCTATAGAAGGCGATATTTATGATCGACAAATCGCCTTTAATGAATTTTTTACTATTTTTCGTCAACAGTCACTCGTCAGCTGGCAGTATAAATGGAGTAAAGGAGATTTGGGGCGATGGCAACATTCTATCATCCCAAAGGTGTCGAAGAAATCTTGGTTTGGAGGGATGGATGTGGGTCGAGACTTCATTCGTGTGATGTCTCGCCTCATGTCCAATCATTATTCTTTGAACGCTCATTTATACCGTGTTGGGCTGAGCGACAGCAATCTCTGTGAATGTGGACAAGGTTACCAGGACGCAGATCACATTATTTGGTCATGTGCTGAGCATCGTGGAGTCAGATCTGAGCTTTATGATTCCCTTCGGGCTCGAGGTAGACAACCCAATGTACCGGTTCGAGATATTTTGGCTATACGTGATCTGGAGTTTATGAAACTCATTTATGTGTTTTTGACTAACATTAGCCTTAGATTGTAGTTAGTTTAACCTGTATGTTTACTTTAAGTTTTTTTTCTCTGTGTTTGTGTGTGTGTTTTTTTTTCTCATTCTCAAAAATGTTAAAGTCAAAAGAAAACCTAAAGTTGTATAGTTATAAGTTTTTATCCAATTCCGAATTTAAAATAAACGTGCTTTGTAAACCACACTTCAAATTCCCGCCTATCTTCCCATCCATACAATTGTTATTCCTATTAACCTCGAGACGGCCGCGAGTAATCGGTTCTATCCCCTTAACATTAGTTTTAAGATAATTGATGTATATAAATATGAAAACTTGGCTCTGTAAAGTTGATTCGATTGAGCCTGTACAAATAAATGATTTAATAAAAAAAAAAAAAGAAAAGGTGGGAACACAACAAAAGACGAGAAGCACACCAACCACCACCACCCCACAACCAACCACGAAATACTATAACCTCCCGCCCCCCCCACCCCCACCCCCCAAAAAAAACAAATAACGCCAACACCTCCCCCCCCGAAGAATATACACCCCCCCCCCCGAAAAAATTCCCCACACCCCCCCCCACTTCATTTTGTCCCCCTACAAAAAACGAACAAATGGTCTACTTCTCTCCGATCCTCTCCATGAGATAAGGGCATCATCGGATCATTGGAGCGAAAACTTGCAAAGAATTTCCAGATCAGCAGCCTCGGTGACGTCAAGTTTTACCTTGGAATCGAAGTCGAACGAGATCACAATGGAGATTTTCTCATCAGCCAGCGCAAGTACATTGAAGACGTTGTTCGTTCTGCTGGTCTACAGGATGCAAAAGTATCAACCGTGCCAATTGATCCCGGATACGGTAAGACAGAAAAGGACGATGACGCGCTTCCAAATAATCAAGAGTACCAGAAGATAGTTGGGCAGTTGTTGTACATCGCAGTCAACAGCAGACCAGATATCGCAGCGTCAATTTCGATCCTGAGTCGTAAGGTGAGTTGCCCAACGCAACATGACTGGAACGAGTTGAAGCGAATGGTACGCTACCTGAAGGGGACGGCTGATGTAAAGCTTCAACTGAGTAGCAGTGGCGATTCTTCTGGTCTGGTTGGTTACGCCGATGCCGATTGGGCAGAATGTCGTCACGATCGGAAATCCAACAGCGAATACATGTTCAAATACTGTG
>JAHHFK020000030.1:0-90000 GCA_024533555.2 Aedes koreicus | reverse complement strand
AAGTTTTCAACATTTTGATGGTTATTATAATCCTTTCCCTTTTTTTTTACTGTGCTTCCTTTATACATTTTTTTTCCACTTCCCTCCCCCAATTGAGTTATTTTTCTCGCAGTGTTTTTTAATAGCACTCTCCCCTTCCTGTTGAAGAGTAAGTTTCTCCGGCCGTAATTCGGTTTGCGGTATGGCCATCAGAGCCATCTTCGATTTTTCTCTGATCTCATCTAGCATGCCGAAATGCGTTCCACAGAACGGTTTCTTGAGTCAACCGAATAGGAGAAAGTCGCAGGGAGCCAAATCAGGTGAATTCGGTGGTTGATGAATGCGTTCGATGAATGTTGGGTCAGATTCGGCCTTGGAAATAATTGCGATGTTAACGTGTCCCGTTGTCTGCATAAAATTCAGATCTTTCGGCATCAGCTTTGCACCGTCTGAGGCACAAATCATTAACCAAAATATCCTGTACGAATCCAAAAGCAATTTTCAACACCTCTACCATCTCTCTAATGGTCAATTTACAGTCTACGGTCATCCATTCATTGATTTTGTTGAAGTTGTCGTCGGTTTTCGATATCGATATCGATAGCATACCACATCTCTCATCATCGTTCACGGACTCACTGGGCAAGCTATTAAGCTAAAATTTTCATAGAATGCCAATGACCGATGTAGCAACCTACATAAATAACAGAAAACTCAAATATTTTTGATCAACTTTTGATCAATGTAGCAAATGAGAGAGTTTCAGCTGTCATATTATTGAAACGTTTGAGCGATCCGGGAAATAGTTCAAAAACTGCACTGAAAGAAAACTGTCCGATATTTATCGTTCCTCAGAATGTTCACTTTACAGAGTTCTACCATTATGTGTTAAAATTTATAGAGCTAAAGATATAATGGATGAATCGAGTTCTCGTAATCTCTCCGGGGTTACTTGAAATTTAAAAGAAAAGATTATAGATGGTAGAAAAGCAAACAATTTTTTTTATTTCAATAAATATGTTCTTATTGTACTGAACAAGAAAAAGAAAGCAATCTGTCCGATGATTTAGCAAGATTATGTTAGAATTTTATACACATGACCCACCATAAAAATACAAAACCCCGAATAAAAGTAATTTGTTCTGATTTACCCTAGTCAGATGATTTTAAATTGAATTTTAATTAAAAATGGTACCATCAATCTATCGTGCATTTCCATAAGCAGTTGATTTAAACGACCAAAATGTTTTCACTGAGTCTTGGAGACAATCGTACTCAGCAGTTCAAAATATCGTCATGGAATGATTTCGAAAATCTGCAAACCCCTTCCTATCATCTTCTGCATTTCACTTTTCACTGTCCCCAAATGCAAGTAAAAACCATGAGTCAACTAGAAACGAACATCACCGGCAGCAGCGTGTGAAGTTTTCATCTTGATAAAGACCTAACAAGTCGTAAAGTTTTACGACCAAGTGATATCGTTACCCGCTATCACTTACCGGAATCTACACGCGTTTCAACTTTCCCATCATAGACAAGCTCAGCACCTGATGCCGAGGCTGGACTGAGATATAGTCATCGTACCATTTGATAGGTGGTTCATCTTTCACGTCGAATCAATGATAACACAAATTTCACTCGCATTCAAACGCATAAAACATAGAATGACATCCAGATAACAAGAACACCTGTAATAAAATTAATAAATTAAATCTTAAACAACGTCGTAAAACGTATTGATCGTTCCGGGATCGGATCTGTCCGAGGTCAAGCGATAAAAAGGCCTGTTCGTTGAATCGACTTGTTGGCCGAAGGGGCGATTGCCGTCCTTGTCACATCCTAGCTCTCCGCGGAGGTGGGTGGGACTGGCCACAATCCATAAAAACTTGAAATTTATGAAGCCAGTACCTCCCGAGTAGATGCCGGAGAGTCTCAGTTCCCTCTCCCTAACGTTCACTTTTGTTCCCATATCACATTGACTGAAGGTTGAAAATCCCGAAGCGATAACCTCCAAGTAACATGAGGTCTCCCCAGTTATGTGACAATTTACATTTTCTTCTCATAACGTGCGATGTTCTCCATTCGGCGCTTGATAATTTATTGCGCCCGACTGAAGATGTTGACGATTATTGACCAACAGGGAGAAATGGCCAATGGCACACTCTCTTGTATCTCACAAGCATTGAATGACTGCCTGTGGCACACGATCCGGGTGGTTGTGGGCTCATAAAGTCAGAAAAATATTTGTTCATGCTATTTTTGTGTTCGTCTTCTTTGTGTTCTTTTGCTTGCTAAAGCTGCCCAACACCGCATGTCGTATCCGTTGGGTCCTGGATGTTTCGGCGGCCCATTCACTAAATTAAGACATTTCAGTTCAACTGTTATTTATGGGCCCATGTTCGGTTAGTTTGAATGGTCCGTTTCTTGGTGTGCAGTCGGTCGGAGAATGACATTCTGAAAGCCATGTTCGGGAGGAGAGGAATGAAAGATGTGTCAAAAGTGGTTCCGGCGTGCTGGGAATGCGGAATGCAAGCTTTATTGCGAGGTGGAAGGGTAGCAGCGTGGCCAGATTTTCCGTTTCACTCATGTTCGAGATTGGATTCTTAGTGGTCAGATAGAAATGCAATAGAAGGAAAAAATATATGAGGATTGAATGGTTCGAAAACCGTGAAAATCCATGAAAAAAAGAAAAGTTCGTGAACGCGCACGGGCGGGGATCCTACGTTGTGTATTTAATACTGGATGGAAATGAAATAAGGAACGATCGTTCGGCCGTCCTGCCATGGCGGAGGAATATGAGAAACTGTTTTATTGATCTCTTATTGTCTAACTGAAGCAGTACAGTGGTTAGGGTAAGGGGACATATTATCGACGTTTTCCAAACAGGTCGCTTTATTTTATTGCCTATTGTTTCATCAAAATTATACAATTCTTCACAAATAAAAAGTTGTTTGTTTTGAACCAATTTTTTTTTTTTTTTTTTTAAATTAATGAAGGAAAAACAATCAACCCCACCCGGATTTTTAAAAAAATCCTCAATAAAAAAAAAAAATGAAAAATAATTAAATTAATTAACAAAAAAAAATGTTTTGGAACCAGTATTTATTATTTTAATTTAAAAAAAAAAAAAAAAAAAATCCCCCCCCCCCCCCCCCTAAAAATTATCTAAAATTCCCCTATAAAAAACCCTTATAAAAAACTTTTTTATAATTTTTATAAAATCCAAAAAAAGGTTTGCCAAAAGGATAACTAAGAAATAAAAAAAACTATGTAAGAAAAAATTTTGCCCCCACCCTATCCCTTAACTTTTTCCGGTGTACACAGGATTGATTTTCTTTGTGGTCGCAAATATTCAGTTGCGAGCTTTTAAAAAATAAATTTGGGAAGAAATCATGGGCACATTCGGTAGCTATGGACATAGAATGAAAAATTACTGCAGTTGCTGCGTACATCATATTGAAAAGGCGGATAAAACGAAAAACGCGCAAAGTCTGGACAAAATCGTGGATTGCTCGTCTTGAAGGCTAAGGAATTTAAGCTAATCTGCTGAAGTTGCTGGGATATAAGGATGCGGGTCACTAGTTTAGGGAAATTCTTCAGAGAAGTTTAGAAGAGTTCTTCAGAGATGTTAATGGAAGTTCTTTGCAGAAATTCGGGGAGGTTCATTAGAGAAGTTCAGGGAAGCTCTTCAGAGAAATATTGGGAAGTTTTTCAGAGAAGTTCGGGAAATTTCTACAGAGGAGTTTAGAGAAGTTCTTCAGATAACTTCAGATAACTCTTTAGAGAAGTTTGGGAAATTTCTTCAGAGAATTTCAGGGAAGTTCTTCAGGGAAACTACAGGGAAGTGCTTGAGAGAAACTTCAGGAAGATTCTTCAAGGGAATTTCAGGGAAGTTCTTGAGAGAGATTCAGAGAAGTTCTTCGGAGAACTTCAGGGAAGTTTTTCAGAAAAATTTAGATAATTTTTCAGAGAAGTTCAGAGAGATTCTCCAGAGAATTTTAGGAAAGTAATTTCAGGGAAGTTTTTCAGAGAAATTTAAGGGAAGTGTTTCAGAGGAACTGGAGGGAAGTTCTTCCGAGAAAGTTTAGGGAAGTTCTCCACAGAAATTCAGGGAAGTTCTTTGTTGATGTTCAGGATAGTTCTTCAGAGAACTTCAGGGAAGTTCTTCCCAGAAATTCGAGAAAGTTCGTTAGATAAATTCGGGAATGTTCTTCAGACAACTTTGAGGAAGTTTTTCAGAAAACTTCGGTGAAGTTCTGCAGAGATCTTCAGGGAAGTTCTTCAGAGAACTTCAGTGAAGTTCTTTAGAGAACTTCAGATAATTCTTCAGAGAAATTCGGAAAGTTAATCAGGTAATTTCAGGAAAGTAATTTCAGGGAAGTTCTTCAGAGGAATTTCAGGTAAGTTCTTCTAAGAAGGTCAGGGAAGTTCATCTGGAAGTTCAGGTTCTTGAGAGAAGTTCAGGGAAATCGGTTAAATTCATTGCTTTCAAATTATTCGTACCGGTTCTTAGAGCAGCAAAATTAAATGAAATTGAAATGACAGCTTTATTGAAAACTCGTATATTATTCACAAGAGGATTGGCTGTGAATTTTACGTGATTTTGAAGAAAAATGGCAATTTTCTAATTGTGTAGGAGTAATAGACGGAAAGAACGTTAGTTTAAAAGCCCATGCAAAGAGCGTCAGTGATTATTTAAATTATAAAAAGCAGTTCAGCATCGTTCTAATGGGTATGGTGGATGCTAAATATAAGTTTACGTATGTCAACACAGGAGCAAAAGAAATGATCAATGATGGTGGAGTATTGGCGGATTGCTGTTGGGGAATGTGATTCAGGATCTATAGCTCCTGAGATGCCTGTTTTGTCTCCGATGGTGGGCAAGTTGTATGGCTCATCTGCACGAGGACAATCAGCTGCTCTTGAGAAATTCTGAAAATTATTTTCTCTTCGTAGGACTGCTCAAATTTGTTATTCAAGTTTCTTAAAGCCATCGAATATTTGTTACACAAGGCAGTCTTCAGCCCATAACGTCTCCAGCAACGAGTTGGTCGATTTACCCAGGATAGTGGACCGATTTTTTTTATTTTTTTAAGCTCCGTGGGTTTGGACACGATTTTGACACAGTTCGAGAGAAGCGCCATCTCATCATATGCTGATGTTTTACGGTTCAAATTGCGCACTGCTGGCTTTGGTTTCGATTCACTCGGATTTTCAAGTTTCAAAAAGGGGTGATTGTACTTTGAAGTCAGGGATTAAAATCAATCCAACTGTCAAAAAACTTCGACCAACAAACTATGAACTCTTCCGTCCGGATGGAATAGTTCATAGCCTACTGCTATACCATAGAAACTATCGCTAGAGTGTACACACGACAACGGGCACGGCTCTATATCATAGCGTAAAACTATCGCTTGCAAGTCATAACTATGATCTATCACTACATAGTTTAGATGTTCCTAGGAGCTATTACATAGTTTTCTAGCATATAGCTCACTATATACTAGAGATAGCTCTCGTGTGGCGGCACCTTTAGTTTGACATACACACTAAATATTAAAAAGTTAAATTTTGTTTATTTTCAATAACATTAACAAACATGGTAAATGCTAGCGTCAAACGTAACGCAGTTAAAACAATAGATTAAAAATACGCCAATAAGTTGTACTAAAATGCGACTGTATGGGGTAATAACACTTTTTTGACCAACACTAACAATACATTTTCGTGTCCATCGAGCTCCGCTACGCACTCCGTAAATTTGGAAGTTTTTTCACAGCATGAGGAAGCATATGGTTCTTCAAAAACTGTTCGATGTAAAATTTTTTAAAAAGAGAAAGTTTCTTTTAGAGTGCCCCCACACCAATAATTATAAAAAAAACAAGAAACTTTCACCGCCAAGTTACCCTCTAGCAATAATGACAATTTTTAACACAAGACACTTTCACATACATATTATTCTCTTGTCCAGAAGGAGGAAGTTTTTCCCCACCAAAAACAAATCCCACACTCCCACCGCCCCCAACGAAGATCACCCTTTCTGTCCAGAAAAAAAGGGCACATTAGCCATTGTTTACCCAATGAACGCCCAGAAACGGCCGGATTACGTCTTATTCGCTCCCTCACACATTTGATCTTTTTCTTCGCTCTAGCAGTTCGTCTGGCACCTCCTTTGTGTTGAATATGGACATTTCCAGTTTCCTTGAACCGTTTTAAGGTACGAAAAACAAAACGCTTACTCACTCCGAACTGCTTAAGGCTATTGAATATCTGACACGGTCTAAGCTTTTGCAAATGTAATTTTAAAACTTGCTCCCGTATGGCTTCCATGGTAGCTGATAAATATAAACAAACGGAATCGCTTATTTATCTTCAGCAATAAGCTGTCAAAAGAATACACTCAAAACGGGTATAATCAATTCCGCTGTTAAAATTACCCAGCTGAAATAAACCAAGACTGAAAAAAGGTGACACCTATTGTGAGACACACTGTAGAGAATGGGAAGGAACGTGTTGACGTGATACTCGCTTCGAAGAAAGCCGAGAAATCCTCTGCACTTTCACGAGAAATCACTGGAATGTTGGATATTCGGGAAAAGGTCAGCAGTAGGGTTCGTTCATGGCTACACAGAGAGCAAAAATACTGTTATCGAAATTAAACGTAAGTCGACTTAAATTATCAATATTAACAACAAAATTTTCATACAATTTCACAGAGAATTCGTACCGCATGTCGTGAGAATGTCGGACGACAATCCAGTTAAAATTATCCCCCCCTCTTTTCCCCTCCTCTCTCGCGTTCGCTGGCCCCTCTCTTTCCACTCCCATCGTAAAACAAACCGTTGGACACAAGAAGAAGAAGCGCGCAACGAGCAAGGTGAATCGATAAGGTAGAAGGTGACCTGCCAACCATTTGTAGACTCCGAGGCTGGTGAAACGTAGCAATGGACCGAATAGAATGGATACATCTTCTGTGTACAGCAGAAGCCACCCCGGCCTTGGTCTGATTGGTGAGTAAGTAAGTTCATCGTAAAACATCAATGTTTACGTCTTGTGTGATGATAGTCAGCAGGAAGTGCAAGGACTTTTAATGTATAAGTGTTTTATTTAATGAAGTAAACCACTGTCACTTATATCAATTCGTAACTGGGCCCAACAGCATCCTTACCGTTGGTTTCAAATGGTTTGAATGATATAAATGACCATCCCTTTTTGCGAGTGGCCCCAACAGCATCCTTACTGTTGGTTCTAATCAGTTCATATTAAAAAAAATCCCAATTATATAAACCACCATCACACTTCGTGAGTGGGCTCAACAGCATCATTACTAAAGAGTGTATCGAAAAGTTGTTAGCTACATTCAAACACTAATTACTCTAAAATGGCTCAAAGTTTATAAGTGTGTTTTGCGGTGACATGTTTGTTTACACGTCATAAACAGTGGTGCAATCGATTGGTTTCGGTACAATGGATCGTTTAAAAGATGAGTCGAATTGATCTGAACACGCGAAAGAAAATTCTGCACAATTCTGGTGCTCGGAAAGGGTGTCACGTACAACCAAATTGCAAAACGAGTGAAAGTGAACCACACCAGTGTCAAAAATGCAATCGAAAAGTTTGGTGAGACCCTTACCGTGAAAGGTTTGTCTCGTTCCGGCAGGAAACCGGATCCCAGCCACCCAAGCAACACATCTTGTAAAAAACAAGTTGAAAGAACTGTTAAATGACAAATGCAGATAATCAGTTAAAGTGTATTATATTTTATTTGTTTACTTTAATATGACGTAAATAGCGCAAAAAGTGAAGCCTTACAAAACATAAATGAAATAAAAAATCATTCTCATACAAAAATATAACATCTCACAAGCGCGGGATTTGAACACCATGGTCCTTGGTGTAATGACGTTTGCATTAAAAAAAGGACTTTTTTCGGGTGGTGATAAAAATAAATCCAAGACAGATAATTGCTTTTGATGAATCTCCCATAGAAGGAATAATTTAAGCTTACTGCTAAACAAATTCACGCCCTTTCGAGCGGCCTTCCGGCAGTTAACCGGAACATTCGCCATGTCGAACGAAAACATGCGTGTAGGCATGCTTTTGAGTTCTTTCTTCGTTTTATTTATCAATACCTCCTCAGCTTTCGTAACAAAATTGTTGGAGTAGATCTTACGTTTCAAGTTGGCCCAGAAATTCTCGATGGGACGCAGCTGGGGGACGTTGGGTTCACCGACTTGGGTTCCACATCGATATTCAGCCGCTCCATCTCCTCCAACGATCACTTCGAGTAGTGGGCCGACGCCAGATCCGGCCAGAACACCGCGTCTTCGCCCTTATGGTATTTCTTGATGAACGACGCAACTTCCGACAGGCATTTCGTACTATAAATATCCCCGTTCACGGCCAGTCCGCAGCGAAAGAAGAGCGGCTTTGACATCCCCTTCTCGCTGATTATAATTACAAAATTACGAATTTTCATAAAAATCAAGATTTTCTATTTTGAAAACATGAATTTCAGCTCCGCCCTTTGAATGTTGGGTTTCGATTTTATGAAATAAACCTCCCTGAATCCATTCGTTATCACGGATTTTTCGTAACACGTAAGATTGATGAAATAAACCGGAATTTCATTCACAAAATTACGAATTTTCATAAAAATCAAGATTTTCTATTTTGAAAACATGAAGTTCAGCTCCGTCCTTTGAATGTTGGGTTTGGATTTTATGAAATTAGCCTCCCTGAATCCATTCGTGAACACAGATTTTTCGCAACACGTAATATTGATGAAATAAACCGGGTTTTCATTCACAAAACTACGAATTTTCATGAAAATCAAGATTTCCTATTTTGAAAACATGAATTTTCGTCCCGCCCTTTGAATGTTGGGTTTGGATTTTATGAAATTAACCGCTCCGAATCCATTCGTATTGAAAAAAATGAGTTTTTATTCACAAAATTGCGAATTTTCATGAAAATCAAGATTTCCTATCAGTCAGTCAGTCAGTCAGTCAGTCAGTCAGTCAGTCAGTCAGTCAGTCAGTCAGTCAGTCAGTCAGTCAGTCAGTCAGTCAGTCAGTCAGTCAGTCAGTCAGTCAGTCAGTCAGTCAGTCAGTCAGTCAGTCAGTCAGTCAGTCAGTCAGTCAGTCAGTCAGTATAAATGAAATAAATGAAACACACATTTCTGCACAACTCGAGAACTAATCAAGTAAATGGAACCAAATTTTGCATGTGGGGGTTTTTGAAGACAAGAAATTTTTCTATGGTAGTTTGAGACTCCTCCCCTATCACGAAGGGATGGCTCTCATACAAATGAAACAGAATATTTTTTGCATAACTCGAGAATTAATCAAACAAATGGAAACGAATTCGGCATGTGAAGGTTTTTGAAGGCAGGAAATGTTTCCATGGTGATTAAAGGGCTCTCATAAAAATAAAACACAAATTTCAACCAAACATGAGAATTCTTCCTACTGTTATGACAATTTGTAAGCAGGGGTTTTTGGGGCCGGAACAGGTTCTTATGATATTTTGAGACTCCTTCCCCATCTGGAAAGGGGCGGCTCCCATACAAATGGAACACAAATTTGTGAATAACTCGAGAGCTATCCAAGCAACTAAAACACAAAATGTGTATTTCGTGGGGAAAGCAGCATGTTCTGATAGAAGTTTGAACACTTTTTTAGTCAATAATAGGGGATGCTTGAGTTACTCTCAGTGCTACATGTGCACAATAAGTTAATCTACACACTACCAAAATGTCATGTAAATTTCTGTCCCCTGAGACCGACACATGCAAGCGTCCTTTTGCACAAAGAATAAAAAGAGAGAAAAAAAAAAATCAAACCAACCCCTTTTTTCATAGATTTGGTTGTGTTTTTTTTTCTGGGGAGTTATTTTACACCAAGTTTTTTTTTACGTTCCCGAACTTTTTACAAACATGAATTACGTCTCGTGTAAAATTCATAATTTCTAAGTGTGTAAGGTTATGCAAGAGAAAATGACGTTCAAACTGACAGGACGGTGTAATTTGAAGATAAATGTATTGCCAATGAGGTGCTTCTACACAGAAAGAAAAACCATGGTAGAAACTTAAGATCTGAGGGTTTAATTAAAAATACACACCTACGTTTAATTTTGCAGAAATTACACACATTAGCAAACGAAAATATTTGAACAAAACTCATTTCTAATAAAAACCATAAAAGCGCCAGTTCTATTATATTTTCATTCATTTTGTTGCATGCGTAGCAAGCTAGTATACATATAAAAATCAATTCGTGTATTGCGAATCCATCGTTATAGGAATTAACTAAACCAGCAAAGATTATGAAATATAAAATCTCACCCGGATAATTCACCGAATACATATGCTTGAAATCACTCCGTCTATTAGATTGCAGCACACACTTCTGCGCACCATACAACCAACTACCACCGGCACGTACCTAACCGTTCGACAATAATTTATGAATGAATGCCACCACCAACACGCAAATGCACTTTTTTGTTCGCGTCGCTCGTAGGCGCCTTATTACCTTGCGACGCGTTGGGGATTTATGAATGAAAATCGCGCAACGACCCAGATCGCACAAAGTGTTGTGGCACGGCACAAGCTGCTACAACATAAGTAATTGATGCCCGTTCTGTAGGTCGTAACGTAACCGACGATGGCTTATCGCGGCCCGGTGCATGTTCGACAAGGATCGAATATCGAACGCTGATTAGGCTTGGAGTTTTCTGCCGATTCTGTCGTAGCCCTGAAGCGATTGCAAATCTGGCGGCGTAGGAAGACGGAAGAACCGTTCATTTGGATTGCCTAAGTTCAAGCATTTACGACCAGTTGAACAGTGCCGGGCAACACCGTACTTACAGGTGGAAAGGGACTGGTATGCAAATTGGCCTGAAAGTGGGTAATTAGATGGGAAAGTAAGTGGCCTTCGAAAAGATTCGAGAGACAGGTTTGGTTTCTGGTTTCGAAGCGGTCGGGGTTTGATAAAAAGGGCTTTAAAAATGTCTTTCTCGTGTCCGAAATGAAGAAATAAAGGGAAGTGATGTATTCGTGTAATTAATTTGGTGTCCAACCTCAGCAACTGCGCTATTAAATTTTATTCGAATCAATCACCATTGCAATCGGACGTCAGTAAATATGTTGACAAATAATAAGTGTCCATCATTTCATAAACATTTGTCACATTTGCATTTTTATTGCTGTTTATATGACTTTACAAAGCCATCGACTATACGTACTGACCGTCCTTCGATGGTCCATCCAATATCCTACGAGATTTATGGGCAGTTGAGCAAAAGTATGATGTTTGAATGTCTTCGCTGCGCGCGCGTGCCCCAAACGACCAAAGGCACGATAGTCCGATAGTCTTATCGTCTTCAGCAATCTATCACACTTTACCAGACATCGGGGACATGTATTTAGGGAACGCCATCAGCCACGGCGCAGCCATTGACATTAACAGATATGTCACACATTTTCGCCCAGCTCGCAGCTGCCAAGCCCTAATGAATATTTTCTCTATAAAATGATCATTTTCGGTGGAAAAAATCTAACCAAATTAATAAAATTCGAAAAATGGACGAATCTCCGGCGTGACATAAACATGCTATCCTCCGATCGATTGGCCGAGGGACAACATGCCGCCGCTGTTCATATAAATAAAATGGTGATGTGTTGTCACGCCGTTCGGGGGCTTCGCTTTTTTTTTAGTGCATGTTGTTTTAGAGCCAATAAATAATCTGAGAAAGTGGAGTTATTCAAACGCGCAGGGTGCGAGCTGCGACAGTTTTTTTTCTTGACTCAGATATGGGTTTTGCGCTGAACATCCCACCGTTTTTTGATTAACAATTCAATTCGCTCTGAAAAAGTCATGTCAAAAAGTGGTATCATGGGTGCGTCCAGAAAATAGAGAGGATGACGCTCGCAGCATGGCGGTAGCTTCAATATCGATAGATCGGTCTAATCCAAACTTGACAACGACGCTTTTGTGGAAGTTCCAATTAGGTGAAACAGCAACGCAGTTACGTTTGACAACTATTGTCGATAAATTGTTGTTTATATTCAATGGGTGCCTAAGCGGATCACCTGTCGAGGTCTGGTATTAGGTTTTCTGAATTAGATAAAATATTCGAATTTCGTTTAGTCCAATGATCCAAGCTGTCTTCTGTGAGATCATTGTTAAACTTGAATATTCGTCATACTCTTCCAATACATCAAACATCCACCCAAGATCAAGAAAGAACCCCATGTTCAATCGTGTAGTTAACCACCCATAATAGATGACGTAACGGCAGACTTAAGCCTACGCCACCGCATTTCGTTTCGATCGCAAAGCTCGAATACGCACAGCATGAAATCGGCGACGACAAAAACGGTGACGGCATGTGAGGCGTGCTTTTGGTACCCACATTTCGAAAAAGGTCGTCCACTTCTTCGACATTGCAGTTGTAGCCAGCGAGCAACCCCCGCACGCTCGCAATATCCCCAACGCGACGAAGCGTTCATTCATAATTTTGAAACATGCTTTTTCCACTTTGCTGTTAGATCTCGATTGACGAACAACGCCGCCGATCGAACGGAACGGGACGTCGGGTGAGTGGGAGCTTGATAGATGCAGAGAGGCCGGCGGATACGGTTCACTCCTCCGCTCGGATTTTATGAATGAAATCACTGCTCTTGGAGTGTTAATACGGCTAATACATTTAAGCCGGTCGCTGATACCTCCTCTGCAAGTCAACCAGCCGCCCGATCTCCGGAGCCCCTCGTCGCGGAGGGTTGTGTATCGATATTGAATGATAATTTATTATTAATACTTTATGCCGATCGGGCTGAGTGGAAGGAGAAAAAAGGACCATTAGAATAATATATTCAAATGAGCACGCCACCGCAGAGCCAGAGAGAATTCTATTCAAACCAAACAAACCTTCGAAAACAAACGGCTTCTAGTAATAGATGTTGTTATAGTCATAGAAGCAGTTTGCTGTCTAACTAGTTAGATTAAATATATGGAATTTAATTTTGGTAGTTTTTATAAGGCTGTGCCTAGGGATAGTTCTGCAGAACAAGAGCCTAAAATGATTTGAAAAATTGAATAGCAAACTGCAATGATTTAGCAGTGTTAAAAAAACTATAATCCTGGAATAAGGACTGTATTGAAAATAAGTTATCCTAATATTTTTCTTTCAAATCGTATAAAAAAGAATGTTTTATCCAAACAAATGATTCTATATTGTACGAAATTGAACTTGAACATTGTGAAGGTCGGATGAAATTAATATTATTCTCTGACGAGTTAGTGAACTTCTGATCGAACACTTTTCTTCAAGTTCCGGACAAGTGTTTCATCACATTTTTTGGACGCCTTGGCCCAAATTTTTTTTGAACTACTGCATATTACCAGCTGCTTTACCCGTCTTTTTGAAGACCCTTTATACAATCGCCCAATAGCGTTCGATGGGCCGAAGCTGAGGGGAATTTGGTGGATTGATGTCTTTCTCAACGAAATCTATACCCTATTCCGTGAACCAATTGAAAGTTGTTTTGGCGTTATGCGCCGACGCTAAATCCAAAACAGGGGAGTGGTACTTCTGCACTTTGTTAGGCGAGTCTCTGCTTCTTGTAGGTCTTCGGGTTGTTCCGTTTCTTGATACGTTGAATCATTCCGACGCTGGTTCCTGCTTTATTGGCCAAATCTCTTATTTCTTCCAAATTGGAGCTACCACTTTCTGATCCAGTTTAGGGTTGGAAGATCCGGGTTTTCTGCCTCTTCCTGGCAGTTCATCCAAAGAACAGTTTTCGACAAACTTAATTATGATGAATTGTACACTCGCATGATGACTTCCAAAGCGCTTCGCCAATTGTTGCATAGTTACATCCTTTTCACGTAGGAATGTGTCCCAAACCTTTTGCACGTGTTTTTCAATGCGCAACACGTTGAAAATGAAGAAATTAAACCGTGCAAACAAGTAAACAAACAAAAGATCATAGTCAAACGCAAAGCATGCTATGATGAACAAATTAAAATCATGAGATATACACGCGTACCACGGAAATGTACGTGGAAAGCCTATTTTCGATACATTCCTTATAATGGGTTTCGTCCCCAGAGACGCAAGATAAATATGATTGCTGAATTATAACTAATGGGTTTTATCCAAACTACCCCCCAAAATGATATGTATCCTACATCAGAATATGATTTTCTCCGTAGAAAATTCGATACCTAGCTCTAGAGCCCATGTAGACAAATTGTCTAAGGGATCCTGCAAGGGGCCTTGCAGGTCGACCCCATTGGGTCCCGAGACAGGCACTACGCCGTAATCTGCAAGTTGTCTCAACGTACAGTTGTTACTTAGACAACCGTCAATGTCTTTAACATACATTTTTTAGGTAACGTAAAATACAGCGGTAAATAGTTGTAGGAGTTAAAACTGAAAAAAACACATATTTAGGGTAAAATGGGGCAAAATGGATCATTTCTCGACCCGGCACAGCATGAAACCAACACCATTCGGTTTCTTAGAGTTTTTCACATAAGATATGTCCCTTGTCAATCAAAAATACAGCGGCAATTGTATAGACTGTTCCAGAAAGTATAAGCACACTTTCGAAATAACAAAAAAGTCATGTTTTTTTTAGTTTTAATAATTTTATTTGGCAAATCATATTTGTATTTGTGTTTTATATGATATTTTACTTTCGTTTAATCAAAATATTTAATCATAACAAAGACTCCTTACCTTTTCCTCGAACATGACCCATTAGCTTCTGCACAGTGGTACTTCCCACCATTTTGACCACTTTTGGCCACTCTTTTTTAAATTTTTGGATCTCGTCCGCTGGTTTTATGAATTTTCGAAGCTTTGCTTTGGTTAAAGCCCAAAAAGTCTCGATTGGCCGTGTCTCCGGGCAGTTCGGCGGATTCATGTCTTTCGGCGCGAAACATACATTTTGACTTTTGTACCATTCTAAAGTGTCCTTTGCGTAATGACATGACGCCAAATCAGGCCAAAACACTACTTGACCTTCGTGCTGCCTGATCATCGGCAATAATCGCTTCTGGAGACATTCCTCAACGTATTTCTCAGTGTTCGTCGTCTCCGTTGTGATGTACGGACTAGTTGTTTTACCACACTCGCATATTGCCTGCCAAACCAAGACCTTCTTTCCGAATTTTTCGGTAAAAATTGCCTTCTCCGTTTCGGGGATGTCTTTGTCTTCGCTTACAATATAGAATTGTGGTCCGGGAAGCGTTTTGTAATCTAGTTTCACATACGTTTCATCGTCCATTATTATACACCCAGAATCTCTACACAATAATGAATCGTAGAGTTTGCGGGCCCGTGGTATCACGGACGCGGCCTGTTTTGGGTCCCTTTGGGGTTTTTTCTGCTTTCGGTATTTTTTTAGCCCAAGTCTTTCTTTGGCACGCATGACGTTACTCGACGAGGTCCCTAGTTTTTTCGCAACATCCCGAACGGAAGTCGCTGGTTTTCGCTTGTAGGCATCCTTGATCTTTTTATCGATATCCGGACTAACAGGACCGGATTTCCGACCACTCTTCGGCGCATCTTCAAACGTACACTGTTCTCTATATTTTCGAATCGCAAATCGTACCGCTCCGACGCTTACACCATCTTCCTTGGCCAATTTTCTCAAGGAGAGTCCGCTCACAGTGCACCAGTTGTGCAGGATACTTTTTCGTTGTTTCGGAATAAGACCGCGCATTTTGATATGTAACACAAAACTGAGCACTTTTTTGATGCTATGTCATTCAGAAATGTGCAAACAAAAGGACGCAGCCAAAACATGTTAAAATATTTCATTTATTTCTCCCTTCAAACGCTGCACACCTCCAGAGTTAACTTCCTTGGCACATTTGTTCCAAATTTTGGTCATCTGAGTCGCGTTTCGAGCCGTTTTTCCACTTTTCTTAAGCTTCCGCTTCATTATTGCCCAAAATCTCTTGATGGGCCGGAACTGCGGGCAGTTGGGTGGATTTATGTTTTTATCGATGAAAACTACGTTATTATCGCGGTACTACTGGATGACTTCCCGGCTGCAGTGGCAACTCGCCAAGTCTGACCAAAACTTCTCGGGACCTTTATGGGTTTTAATGAAAGGTAGTACGCGGTTTTTGAGGCATCCTTCCTTGTACAGCTTCGAGTCCATCGTCTTATTCGCAGGAACATTCCCCTTCCAAATCATCGTTTTTTGGCTTTCCATAAAACAAACTTAAACTTTGCAGGAACATCTCCTCGTGCCGTCGCCATGTAGAATTTTTGGCCAGGAAGCTGACCGAAATCCATTTTGACGTAGATTTCATCGTCGATGAGCAGGCATCCTTGGTACTTCGTCAAAACCTGCTGGTACAATTTCCGAGCTCGAATTTTGGTGACGAAGCTTTGCTTCAACGTTCTGTTTGGTTGCTTGCTGGCTCGATAAGAACGAAATCCTGCTCACAAACGAATTCTTCGAAAGGTATAGCGAGCCGCAGCGTATTTTTGTGCGATTTCATTATCTGATAGTCCAGGGTTTGCTCTGACGGTTCTCAACACCTTCTGGTTCAGCTTGCGGTCATATGTTCCACTACGACGCTTACCTTGAGGCACTCGATCCACGCTCTTTCGCTCCCTGAAACGTTTGAGCACATCATACACGGTTGATTTGGCGATTTTCAACATTTTTGCGATTTTTATTGCGGACCACGTTGGAATAAACTTCAAAATCAATATCAATCAATAAATCAAAAGTGATGAACTTTATAATTCGACTTATGTTTCTTATGTAAAATTTTATGCAGAATTCAAAAATGCCGTCAAAAAAAAAAAACTAAAACAGAACAGTTTTCGAGATATGGATAAGAGTTGATTTTTTAATAAATTAACAAAAACACATTTACTTTAAATAGAATATCTCCAACGCGTGCAATCCAATTTCAAATATTTTGTCATCAAATGAATAAAAATTAAATTTAACACCGATCTTCTGAACATTGCAATATTCTAGGAGTAATAGTTTTGACGCTAATCTTAAGTATATATAATTTTTTGCGATTTTTTTTTGAGATTTGTAAAAATTATTTTGCTAAACATATGATTAAAACCAAAATAACGTCAACAAAAAAATATATTCCATTTTAAGTAAATATTTTTTGTTCATTTATTAAAAAATCAGCTTTTATCCATAACTCGAAAACTGTTCTACTTTTATTTATTTGACGGCTTTTTTATATTCTGCATAATATTTCACATTAGAAATGATGATCAGCTTTCCGAGTTCTTAAATGCTGTAAATTAGTGTTATCAACGTGGGTGTGCAGAATTTTTTTTCTCCTCTCGGCTTCCATCTGGAATAACTTTTGACTCACTGCACGAAACACCGTGAAATTTATACCACAGAAAGTGGGCGCCTGGTTAAATAAACCGCTGTAAAAGAATTCTTGCAGGGGTCACATTCCGTGCCGCTGCAACTCAATCATAGTTTCCGGATTCTAACTGGACAGAACTATAAATCTTCAAAATAACGGAGCGCTGTTTCGAACGAACTTTCTTCTTGCGTTGAACAAAGTGGCATGAAGATCTGCCTCTTGTAACGATCAAAGTTGAAGATTTTCCTAGTGAAACCCAATGTGAGGTACAGGGTTACTAATTAAGTGAAGATTCGCAAAAGCACTTATCAAAATATATTAAACACAAGAATGGTTGGGACCAAACAAAAACCGTTGTTGATATTTATTTCCTAAAAGTGCAAAAAAACATTATTTCATTTACTCAATTGTCTTTTTTTTCATTATAAAAAAAAACCCGGGATAGTGCTCATTGCTTGCGTCTAGATATTAAGTTTATCGAGCTTTACTTCTCACAAGTCATCATGGCCTAGTGAGATTCCCACAAATTCAGTATTAGCTCCTCACAATAGGACTGATTGGATCCTAAATTTGAAAAAAATCAAGATAACACTCACTCTCTAGAGCACCAGAGAACTTTTTTTATTTCTACAAAATGTTCTTAGTTCTTTGTAATGTTTCGTACAAAACACGAATGATAATTTTAAGGCTACACACGCTTCGTTCTTTTGACAAAGTATTCATATGGAATACGAAGCCAGCTTCATTAATAATAAAAATCAGTGAGGTTGTGCATAAAACAGGACCGGTTGACGTACACTACGTTAAACCGTTTGATTAGTTTGGTTGGTTTCGTAGCAACGCAGGTACTGTTCTAATGGGACTTTGGGTTAGCATAAGTAAGTAAGTAAACATCTTAGAACATTCTATGATTCGCTTCCTAGAAATTATGTGGCGGCTCTGGAAATGGCCATTTGATTTGAATGTTGGTATGATGAAAGGGCAACGGCTGTGCTGGTTGTAGTGATGGTGTTGATATAATCGACCAGCTGGAGACCATTATCCTTATCACGTTATTCAGGGTCTGTTTGGAAATTCAATGTCAATAATTAATGATACTTTTGTTAGTTGAGTCGCGCAAAACTCCAACTGATTGAAGCAAACGTTTCGAAAATCTATCGAGAAATGTTTCTGTTTGAGTTATTTTAAAATTTTCATTACACCCCTACCCTTGTTGTGAGGCGTAATCTCATCAAAATAGTGTGGGTGTGATTCTTATAGATCGTTAGATCAGCTGGTTGTTCGAAAATGATATTGTACACTCTTTAAATTATGATACGGCTTCGAGTTGAAGGCCCATTTCCAGCGTCTTAACCAGTTAGTTGGTAAGGCATTACCTCTGGCTGCTTTCAGTTTCGCCCGATAAACATGAGCCCGCTCGGTATCGGTACATGGTCGTTCCGGAGGATTTTCCGTACGGTCGATCGCTTCCGAAATTTGCGCAAACGATTGGCAACAAATCGATTAGGCATTGCACTTATTCTCACTTTCACAGTTTCTCAATACTAATTTATTCCTAGAAGTAAAACTCTATCCAACGCGAATCGTTAACACAATAGAATAACTATTCATAACAGTACTAATTTTAATGTGCAGAGAATGTTAATTCGGAATATCATGTTTGAAAATCAAAACGTTGTCCGTGATCGCGAATTTCTTGATACTTGCCGGAACGCAACATTCTTTCAAATTTTCCAACACCGATTGATGAATATGTACACAAAATATATTGATCTTTTATTTGTACAATTTTAAATACTTAAGTAAATAAAATGGCAAGCGTACAAACCTCTAGTTGATAAGATAAGAGCAAAATTTCAAAAATCAACCAAGAAACGATCGAGTTATGAGCGTCTGGTGTTTCAATTCTTCGTGACGGTAGCCATTTGTAAACTTTCTTCTTGGCATCTTGCCTTGCCGTGAGCTTGCTCTCTATCTGCGCTTCGGAATAATTTAGAGACCGTTTACATTTCCGAGCCGTGTTAAAAATTGTACACAATGCCCAAGGTATACAATGAAGGGAAAACTAAAATTGTTTTAGCCACCGACGTTTGCCAATTGGTAAGAACTTTGAAGGTAATGTTAAACAAGTTCAAATCAAACAAACTCTCAAAATTGCATTGTTTGTTCTGAAAAGGACGGATTTGAAATGGTCCGCATTTGAATTAAAACCTTCTCGGTCCTTTGGAGAAGCAGGTTATTTCAGCCGTTGCACGTTGTGCCTTACCAAAAGATGGGTACCAACAAGATCACACACACACACAAGCACCTTATTTCCCTCCTCGTGGTTGCACCCACCGGCTGGCTACAAATACATCACTGGCTTGGGCAACTGATTGCCAAGCACACCACTGCAAAATTAATGGCTGCCTAGCAACGGTTGCCTAGCCAATGGCACAGCCTGCAACGCAATCAGTTACCTCACCAGTGCACCCTATATGGTACTTGCCGCCGCCAACGGCCCAAACCACATAGGCGCCTTGCCGCTCTACACTGCTGAATGAAGACAATGCACCCTCCAGGGTACTGGTTGATCCGCACAGCTCCAGTACTGCAACACGACTGAGAAAATTTGCGAAGGTGTACCCGTTTTATATCGTTCATTGCTGCATATGAGACCTCCCTTGCTCACATTTGAAATCTGTGATAGGAAAATACTGTGCATTTAGTAAATACAGCCTGCAAAACAAAATTATAAGACATCACTTTTTATTTTCGTTACTTTCGATAGTTTAAAATTTTTAACGAATAATGTTTGATAGTTGAATTGATACACGGGAAAATTTCCAACCGATTGATGTCACCATCTTGAAAATATATTGAGTATTTTTTAAGTTATAAGCGTTTATTTTGTAACGATATTTCATGACAGTCGATTTTTTTTTGGATTTTTAATTGACATCCTACCCTTACCGTAAGACTTAGTCTACGTCAAAATTGCACTCAAAAAAAAAACGAGACACGCAAAAATGATCGTCAAAAATTCATTTTAGTCGAATTTTCTTAAAATTTTAAGGGAATAACAAAAAAAATTACGGTTGGGTTTCAACTTCACTGGTTTATTGGATCTCTTCTCCACGACTGAATGCTCGCACATTATCCTTGACGCCACTCATAAGGTTTCGGGCAATGGTGTGGCTGACTTCTGTTGATACTTTTATCCACAATTTCTCTAAAGGCAGATCGTTTTCGAATAATTTAGATGTTTAACAAAGTTTGACCTTCATGATGGCCCAGCATTTCTCATTCGAGAGAAGGGTTCGGCGAGTTTGGTGGGTGGAGTCTTTTGGTACAAAAACAACATTGTTAACTCTGTACCAGTCTAACACGGGCCGCGAGTAGACGCAGGGTGCTAAATCTGGCCAAAATAACGTCTCGCCTCCGTGAGACCGCAGGAATGGCAGTAGGTGCTACTGGAGGCACTCGTCTTGGTAATTGCCCATAGTACCCGGCGTGATGTAATGCTGGCTCATCTCTTCACACCCTCAGATAGCCTGCCAAACTAAGAATTTTTAGGCGAATTTGTCCTCCTTCTTCGTCCTTACCTCTTCAGGAACGCCCAACCATGATATGGCAACGTAAAACTCCTGCCCCGGCAATTCCTTTGTGTTTGCCTTGATGTAAGACTCGTCGTCATTGCATGGATAATTATGCCTCCAGAGCACGACTATTGGATACCCTTGTGGCCCGAGGTAGACAACCCTTTCGCGAAGTAAGAGATGTTTTGGGAATGCGTGATCTTCCCTACATGCAAGCGATTTACGAATTCCTTTGTTTGTCTGATCGAAGAGTGTAATGTCATCACCCCCTCCCTTTCACTCTAGTAAATTCGCTGCCATTGTGTCCCAGTTATATTATCCTTTTGTTTCCGTGCTACTTGTACCTGCCCAGCAAGCTGTGGTCACCCATCTGCAGCTTAGTCCCTGTAAGGGACTACAGGGACCGAGGATCTGGTAGAAGTCGCAACCATGAGCAGCAATAAATACCTGAAATAAGTGACCTGCCTAGCCCCTTCCAAACAATAATGTGACCCATTAACCTCGATCTTGTCACGAGTAATTGGCACCCCACTTTACTAAAATCGAAAAAGAAAAATTGTTAACTACAATATTGAATATCGGCTCCGCAAAGTGATACACACGCCTGAGCCTAATAAATAAACGAACTGATTAAAAAAAAAAAAGACTCGTCGTCATCACGGTGCACCTCGATTGCGATAGCCACTCTCGTTACAGCTTCCTGGCGCGGGTTTCGGGTAAGGTGTTTTGTTTGTCGTTCCGGTTTGGTGCCTTCCTGACCTTGAAGACGTGGAGGCCGGCACGTTTCATTGTTTTTTCGACAAACCAGATGGAAACCTCCGCCTTCTTCTCTATTACATTGCGGATCTAAAGGTTCGGTGACGCTTGAACAGATTAAACACCTCCCTTGCCTTCACCGGATCAGCTGTCATCGGTTTTCTGCCGCTGCCTGACCACCGCTGGGTCACCGTCAAATGATGGAATCTCAGGTGTTTTCCGATCCATCTTTGGGACGAAGTCGAATTTTCCACGACGATGCGCATAATTTTTCGCCGGATCTGCTCTTGTTCCGATGCTATTTCAAAAATCACTTGACAAATTGTGATGTAATTTTGCCAACGTTAACTTTACACTCCAGCTAGTTTCAGTCAAATTTTTATCACTTTTTACAAACACGCTAAAAAGTTACAAGCTAATGATTGTTTCTAATTTTGTTTTGACTACAGTCTTTACAATAATAGTAATCAATTTCGATGCAGAAATCAACGAATAGATTGATGAGTCAAACGATGAATTTCGTGGAATATACTCAATTTTATTCTCTGTGTAGGAAGTATGACTTTCATAATCTTCAATATTACTAGCTTTCAGCCGATTCCAGAACTTTGTTTGCATATGATGCTCTGAGTATGTTTTGGCAGGTGATCTGTTTGAGGCGAGATATTTGAGTATAAATCTTTGTTTACGAAAACAGATAGGTGAAATGTTGACTATACTGAGCAACCGATTTTTAAACCACTTATTCGATACATTCTTCCATCAAAGCACTTCACTGAATAAAACTCTAGTTTATCAAGCTTTGATTTGATCACCACTAAAAAAGTGAGAAATCCGGTTAAACCGTAGATTTCAACATATAGATAACATGTTTTATAAAATGCTGCTGTTTCCTATAATAAAGTCTGTATCCACCCTAAACCGGACACCTTAAAATCACTGTAAATTTACTGCAGCAATATTACTCGTTGGAGTGAGAAATTTTGCTGAGGTATAGTCTTTGATGAAAAAGATTAGGATTGGTTTTTACATTCCATGTTTAGTGTTCAATATGGCGACGAAAGAAAAGCAAGTGCGCGAGCGGATTTTATACGGACGTAGGGCAAATCCTGACTTGTCAATAAAGGAACTTGCAAAAAAAAAATGGATTTACCTAAAACCACTGTTCACGGTGTGCTCAAATCATTTTCGAAACGTTTGACAATCGAGAGGAAACCGAGAAGTGATGTGCAACACACTGAACATGCTGATCCTGTCATAGACCGAAAGATGACGATGATAAAGGGTGATACGGTCAAAATTTGGTCAAGGGAAAACGCGTGTAAATCGGTGAAATCGTTTATTTAAAAAATCAAATTAAATTTCTTTTTCAAGTTCAATTAGTATAAAATTCAGGAAAAATATTCAGTTAGGCTTCCGCTTTTCCAAATCCGAATTGCCGGGCCTTACGCTTGACCCCTGCCATCAGATTTTGTTCAGCCACCTTGTCCACCTTCTTCGCCGCAGAAAGCCAGTTTGCCTTGAACTGCTGCTCGTCCTTAGCAGTTTTTTTTTGGTCTTCTTTAGGTTCCGCTTGACAATAGCCCAGTATTTCTCAATTGGGCGGAGCTCTGGCGTGTTGGGAGGGTTCTTGTCCTTGGGAACCACCTGCACGTTGTTGGCGGCGTACCACTCCATGGCCTTTTTACCGTAATGGCAAGATGCCAAATCCGGCCAAAACAGTACGGAACAACCGTGTTTCTTCAGGAAAGGCAGCAGACGTTTATTCAAACACTCTTTCACGTAAATTTCTTGGTTGACAGTCCCGGAAGCTATGAAAATGCTGCTTTTCAAGCCACAGGTACAGATGGCTTGCCAAACCAGATATTTCTTTGCGAACTTTGACAGTTTCGTGTGCTTGAAAATATCTGCTACCTTTCCCCTTCCTTTTGCCGTATAAAACTCCTGTCCCGGAAGCTGCTTGTAGTCGGCTTTGACGTAGGTTTCGTCGTCCATTACCACGCAGTCAAACTTCGTCAGCATTGTCGTGTACAGCCTCCGGGATCGCGCTTTGGCCGTCGTATTTTGTTTATCATCGCGATTTGGAGTCACCACCTTCTTGTAAGTCGATAGTCCGGCTCGTTTTTTGGCTCGATGCACGGTTGTAGACGATACACCCAGCTTATTTGCGGCATCTCGGAGAGATTAGGGTTTCGCTTGAAACTACCGGCAACTCTCTTTGTCGTCTCAGCGGCTTCCAGTTTTCGATTTCCCCCCGATCCAGACTTCCTGGCTGTCGACAAACGTTCCCCAAACACTTTAATTACATTTGTAACGGTTGATTTGGCAACTTTTAGCGATTTTGCCAACTTTGCGTGCGAGTAGCTCGGATTTTCGCGATGCGCGAGCAAAATTTTGATACGCTGCTCTTCTTGCTTGGACGGCATTTTGACAACTGAAGAGTGAATTCCAAAATCAAAATAGGAGCAACATTTTACACACACACCTTCAAAATGAGGGGTGTTCAGGTTTTTTAAATGCAAAATTGAAAGAAATACGTCAAGTTGATATTGACCAAATTTTTATTGAAGGAAACCTCAAATCTCACTGTTTGATCGGTGGCTCGTAAAATAGGAATGTCAACTAGTTTTGTCCAAAAATCAAAACAGTGTGAGGGGCTGAAGCAGTATTAAGTAAAAAACAGTCCCAAAGCGCAACGAAAAACAGAGCATGACAGCAAAATCAGGGGCTCAATGTTTGTACTGCGAATTTTTGACGAAGTTCTGGAGGATTTCAAGCAGCTTTCTGGGCTGGTTTTCTATTCTGCTATGGCTAGAAATACTACATCTGAGCATTTCACGACGAAGAAGGCATCGAAATTTCCTAATAAATATTTTGTTTGGCAAACAAATTGCACGTGTGGCGAAAAGAGTAAATCTTTCGTTAACAGGCGCAGTCAACAATGAGATTTACCAGATGGAGTGACTGCAGAAGTGATTGCTACCCTTTATCAAGAACTACAAAGAAAAATCTTTTTTTCTGGCTCGATTTGGCATTATGCCATTATGCCATTAACTGTGATGGAGTGATGGGAAGCAAATCGAGAAAATATTGTACCAAAAACCGCAAATCCGCCAAATTGTCCAGAGTTACGTTCAATCGAGAGATATTGGGCTCTAATGAAGCGGAAGCTTTCTGGAAAGCAGCAACGAATCAAAGATATCAAACACTTTCAACACATTCGGACAAAGATAGCCACCACTGTATCTGAAGAGTCTGTACAAACTTTAATGGATGGACTTAAGCGAAAAGTTCGAAAATTTTACGCATATACCGAAAAACTATGTTTTGGCTTCGTGAATTGTTAAATTATATCCCATGAATCTGAAATGAAAAACTACAATTGCATATAATGCAACATTTCTGTTTTACTTGAGTTTTGATGTGTCCAGATTATTTTGGATACAGATCTTAGAACATTCTTCAGCTGAATAAAAAGAGGGCAGCCCACAATAGTCACGCTCCCTTGAGAAGTTTCGTACTTTATAAAAACATCGTCATTCTAGATAACTCTGTTGATTGTAATAGATCACGGAGCAAAACACATGTAAACAAACATAAACAGAAGATTTATTCACGACGCTGCGAAAATATTCTGGAAGATTGAACTCGGCTTAGCATGCCCAGAATAGGTTAATCCCCCAACGTCGTTTTGGAAACATACTGGACCTTAGTATAGATCATGAGAAATAAGATAGTGCCTGCGTCCTTGAGACTGTTCTTACTGACTCATTGAAGAATCTAATAAATAATCTTCAAGTGATTCGCACGGACACCGGATGATTCAAGACATGAAACACCCTTTACCCAGAGAATCCGCTACTCATCGAGACCGATCACGTGTCGCTTTGTTAATTCTAATGGCATTCGGAAATGAGTCGATTATACACTTGTATCTGGACCAGTCCGAAATGAATAATAAATTAGAAGAAGGAAAAAAAAACATCCACCGCAACACATGAAAATCAACTTTGAATAATGGAAAAGAAACGTCATCCGGATTGATCTGCCGATCGGCGAGGCAGGAAACACCTACACCTCTCAAGCATCAAATCCGACAACGACGAAGACGGAATGATGCATGCATCAACAACAAGCGGGAAATGTGATGAAACCGAAGGCGTTTCAGTTCATTTTTTTTTGCCTGCATGTCTTCGTTGTTTGTCGCTGCATGGATTCGGAAGACGGAACACAGAGAAGCTTTTCGCTGTTTTTTTATTTTCTTGTTTAGCGCACTGGCTAGACCGAAAACCGACCGACCGACATTTCAATAATGGCGCCAAATTAGTTGAATTTATATGTAGCCATCTTTCGGAGTTTTCGTTTCGAGTTGAGTTTAGCGTAGGAAGTAGGAATGACATGACACGGTTCGGAGAGCTTATTTGGTCATATTCAGCTCAAGCCAGACGGAAATCTACAAGTCTTTTGCCAGATTTGACCACCTTCGGCCAATGCCATCACCAAAAACGTATAATGGTAGCATTTAGATAAAACGAAACGATGATGGATTTAGCATAGGGCTGCCACCCAGGAATTGTGAATGGATCTCGACCCAAGATCCCCGTAGCACGTTTACCGGAACGTGATCATTCATGATCATGTTTGCCCACACAAATTAAATCCAAATTAATTAAGATGATAGAGTCGAGCGAGCGATGGAGTCGGTTGGATAGTGGTGGCGACGGTTTTCTTGAGAGTCACGCGCCTAGATTTACCCGTCCGTGACGGTAGTTTACCACTTCGGCAGCGAGTGCGGTTGGTAAGCAGAGATGCCAGATCTATGCAGGTGAAGATTTTTTTTTTGCGGTAATACGGATCAGTTCGAAAAATCTAAAGGATTAAGCGTATATTTTTCAATGTTTTTCACTTAAGAATAAGTGAGCATAAGTTGAGAATAATTACTTTTCTTGAACATAAGATTGTAAGATGCAGTAATATTTGCTGTAAAATATTGTGCACAAACACCTTGAAAATCCGGAGTGGTCCGGTTCCAAGCTGGCTAATGTGCTGAAGATGCCGAAAAAACAGTTTTTCTAGAGCTCAAAACCTACAAGAAAACTCGGAGTGTGGAAAGGAATTAGCGGACTCAGGAAAAAACTGGAACCAGGGATCGTCAGCTGCGTAGTGCATTAAAGCCAACCCCGGTCTTTCGATCCGAGATGTGGCCAGAAGACACAACGCCAACTTTCAAACGGTGCGGAACATCCTTGCCAGGGAAGTCGTACAAAGCCAGTAAACATCCGAGCCGGCATATGAAGCAGAATTCCGTGGCCAAAAATCGTGTACGACCGAAACACAATGGCTGCACTTTGATCGATGACGGACATACGTCAAACTCGATTTTAAGCAGCTTCCCGGTCAAAACTTTTACATCGTGACTGAACGTGGGGATATGCCGGGAAGATTCAAGTTCGTCTTTGCCGACTAGTTTGCGAAGAAGGCCATGATTTGGCAATTGATTTGCAGTTGTGACCATTCGTCACATCCTCGACGCTGACATTTCAAGTTTACATCCAAGAATGCCTGAAAATGCGTGAATTGCCGTTCATCCGCAAGCATAAGGGCAAAGTCATCTTTTGACCCGGTTTGACCAGCTGGCGCTACTCTCAGGTGGTTCTGGAGTGGTATGCTGCAAACAAGATCGATTTTGTCCCCAACCTAATGAATCCTCCGAATTGCCCGGAATTTCGACCACTCGAAAAATACTAGGCAACTCAAAGCAGCGACTTCGATGAAGGGGCGAAGCAGTCAAGGACATTCAGCAAATGTGGGCAAATGGGGGGACTCCATCAAGAGGAAGGTTCGAGATTTTGTTTGAACTGGAGAAATGTAACCATCTAATGCTAACCATCTAAATTTTACTGTTCTAGGTGAGTCGATACTTTTTATGGGTGATGCAATATTAATGTGTGTGTTGCCATACTTTTCAAAGTGAGTCGATACTTTGACTGGTAGTGCATATATACATTAAAAATAGTTGATTGAGATGGTAATCCTTCTTTCTATAAAGTTCTTGAACTTGCTGAGGTACACCCGGTATCAAATTCCGTGCAGTATCCTCAGCTCTGCTAATGGAGAAGGGTTCTCCACCTTCTCTTGAAATCGTCAATCCCATTTGCTTTCTTCTTATTTAGTTTCCGCTTAACCAGCGCCCCGTATTTTTCAATCAGGTGAAGCTCTAGACAGTTAGGCGGATTGGTTATATTTGACACGTATTTGACCTCTTGGGCCTTATACCATTCCAGGACGGATTTTGCATAGTAACAAAAGACCAAAACAGAGCTGGAGAGTCTAGGTTTATAAACGGTAGCAACCGATTTTGCAGACATTTTTTCTCGTCCCATTCTTGTTGATAGTGCCGATAAAGACGAAACTTTTGGATTTTCGACCACAACTACATACGGCCAACACTACAAACCAAATACTTCTTGGAGAATTTATACACCTTTCTTGTCCGGAAATATTCGGTCTTCCGATTGCGTATGAAAAGCCAGCCTGGAAAGCTGTTTAAAGTCTTCGAGCACATATGTTTCGTCGTACATTATAGTACAAGATTTGTTTTTGCAAAAAATGGTGTAAAGCTCCTAAGCACGACTATGTGTAGTGAAATTTTGCTTGCCATCACGGTTGGACATCTTTTCCACTTTGTACGCCGTCATGTCATACCTCTGCTTTACTTTTTGCATATATGATTTGATTTTGCGAACCACCTTTTGCACAGAAAAGTTGAGATTTTTCTCAGTAATGATTACCACTTTCTTGTCCATTGGTCGGAAGCATACTTTTAGGTTTGTTTTGTTTCCAACCTTGCGATACACAGTCAAGCGCTGGTCAAACAATTTGCATGCACTAAACACGGGTCTTTTTGGTAGTTTTAGTTTCTTGGCAAGATCGCGTACCGACAACGTTGGATTTTGTTGCCGTTCGTATAAAATGCGTTTGTGCGCCTCCACTTGATTCGATGCCATTTTGCCAAATGCAACAAGAATGTAAACGTATTTTACCACGAAATAAAGTGAAGAGCTGCTGTAATATAATCTCTGCTGTACTATAATTGAAACGTTTCAGCGATCCGTGAAATAATTGCAAGAAAAGTATCAGAAATTTAACGTGAACATACTTTAAGATTTTTGGGACAGGCAATGCGAATTCATCAGGATTTTTGTGTTAATCTTGCCTAAGACGGGCCTATTTAACTTCGTGATGCCCTCCATCAAAGTCTTTACAGTGTCATCCGGTACCAGTTTCTCAGTTTTTTTTCTCCATTTTCTTAACATGTCCTTCTCGTCTTTGACTGTCTTCTTGCTCTTCCGAAGTTCCCGCTTCATCATTGCCCAGTACTGCTCCACCGGGCGCAGCTCCGGACAGTTTGGCGGATTCATGTCCTTTGGAACAAAATGGACAGAATTGGCCTCATACCACTCCAGGACACTTTAAGAATAGTGGCATGATGCCAAATCTGGCCAAAATAGCGGAGCTTCGTCGTGCTGCTGCAAGAACGGCAAAAGGCGCTTCTCGAGGCACTCAGATTTGTAGATCTCGCCATTTACTGTGCCCTTTGTCACGAAAGGCTCACTCCTCAGTCCGCAAGAGCAGATGCCAAATGAGATATTTGGAGGCGAACTTCGACATTTTCTTCTTCTTAAATTTGTCGTCCACATAGAACTTGCTCTTGCCGGTGAAAAACTCCAACCCCGGAATTTGCTTAAAATCGGCTTTTATATACGTTTCGTCGTCCATCACACAGCAGCCATATTTTGTCAGCATCTTCTCGTAGAGCTTCCGTGCCCAAGTCTTAGCCGTCGATTGTTGCCGCTCATCGCGGTTTGGGAAGTTCTGTACCTTGTATGTATGTAGTCCAGCTCTCTTCTTTGCATTCTGGACGTAGCTCTGCGACATGCCGATCTTTTTTGCCAAACCACGGCTTGAGACGTTGGGATTTGCTTTAATCATCCGCTTCACCTTTCCCTCCGTCTTTTTGTTCTCCGGTCCCGGTTTTCTTCCAGCTCCTTTGCCGTGGTCCAACGTCAACTGCTCTTGGAACCGCTTCAACACTCTGGAGACGGTTGAATGGTGAATGTTCAACATTTTTCCCAACTGCCGGTGCGACAGGCCAGGAAATTCCAGGTGTTTGGAAAGAATTTGTTCTCTCGACTCGCGTTGGTTCACCTCCATTTTCGTTGAATCGAAAAACACGACTTCGAGTTTGACAGCATGTAAACAATACACATCAATGAGAAAGTGTGCAAAATTTGGTTGATTTTTACCCAATGGTAAAAAAGTTATGCCCTGTTGAATGTGTCGCAATAATTTCGTGTTCGCCCTTTAAAGTTAGAAACTACAAGGCATCAAAGCTGCTCATCAGCCAAGTTGCTGCTGTCTTCTAATTTGGCTTGATCGCCATGCAACATTGAGGTTGCTGCCACATGTTATATGTTATATGTAATCAAAACATGGCTACTATGGTATCCTGCACAATATTGTGTTGCTGACGGTACAGCTGCTTGATCGTTTCTAAAGACTATGAATTTCTAATTCCAAACTATTTTATTTAAAGTTTGGATAAAAAATGACCGTTCGCATAGTTGTAGCAGCGAACATTTCCCACAAGAATAGTTATAGGACGTTCCATAAGAAAGGTCTTCGAAAAGGCTTATAGACAGTGAACGAAAAGTTTGCGTTCGCCATAGTTATATCCATGAAAGCTTCAAATATTCAGTCAGTTCAATTATGCTGAAATTAAAAGGCGCTTTCCAAAACACGAATTAAAAACGTTTTAGTTTTAGGGTAGTGAAAATTTTCAAAATTTGCATCAATCTACTTCTCACGTCACAACAGAACTGATATGAGATTCATGGCAGTATTAGAATTCATCCAAATTACGTGAGCAACAGTGCTACTTGGACTAATAGGCCAAAAATAGAGTCTGAATGCCTACTCGTTTTCGCATCAGAGTTTTCAGCATGTTTTGACAGCTTGCAATGTAATGCCATTATGTTTCCTAAAGCCGACTATTAATGCCGTTTTATACATTATCACCTACGTCAAATTAATCAATTTATTGCCAAATAAGTACAAATACGAAATAAAGGAAAACAAATCTGGCAACTCTGTTTGTTAGGTGGTTTGCCCCAGTCGTGAACTCCTACTGGTAGCGTAGAGCGTTGCAACGATCCATTGATAAATTGACTTTACATGGCTTAGCATTGATGCAGGTGATTTACTCGAGCTGATCGAGGGGAGCTTTCGGAATGATTGAAGTAAAAGGTGCGTAGGATTTGCGGAGGTGGGAGACTAATCTACTATCAGAGTTTTGGTTTGAATCCGATATCTACTAACTCGTTTCCGGTTCAGTGGTTTTGATTAATGAACTCTAGTTAGGTATATAATAGTAAGGTATAGCATGTTTGCAAGAAGTCAACATAATCAGGGCAAATTCGCAATGCTGACTACTCTTTCTCTCTATGTATAGTTTCATATGTTGGATGACCCAAGTAACACCACTTGTCATATTCATGTTAATAATACACGTTTTAGACCAAGCTTATGTTTTTCTTCTAACGTCAATAACTTAATTTCATACACGCATATAACCGAAAAAGCGCAATAAATGTGGCATTTTTTATCATCTTTTAGGTCATACCAGATGTTTTGTAGGACATCCATAAGACAAATATTATGTTCTGTGGATGCTTTCAACAGCATGCATATAACATAATGATATGTTTTGTCGAAGCAAGCACGGTATGAACAAAGTAAAAAAAATATAAACAAGATTTTTTAATGGCGAAACGATATCGTAGCTAATGGTATTTTACGCATTAAAGATGATTGTTTATTACTTTTTCAAATGAGAAATTAAAACTACTTTGCGCATGGAAGTTGTATCAAAATCGTATATGCGGCTCAAGGTTAGCAGTGCAACTTTCCGTTTTACCTTCCCGAATTTCATGCGCCATCGATTGGATTAAAACACGTAGAAGGTACCCCGAATAAATTATTGAATTTTAGTGAGATTTCTTTATGGAATCCACAAAAACCAACATGGCGATTTACCAAGTCTACAGTCCTACAGTACAAGTCTACAGTACGGGTAAAAACATTAGTAACACATTTGATTTTCAAATCTTCGTTTTTTTTTTTTTTTTTTTTTTTTTTTATAAAATTGAACCGAGAAAAGTAAGAATCAAACAAAAAAAAAAAAACATTTTTCTTTTATTGTGCGCCGAAACACCACCCAAAAACCCCCCCCCCCAAATTAAACGAAACAATTTAAAAAAAAACACAACATTCTCCCCCACTCTTTTTTTATGCTACATTTGAATAAACCCCTATGCCCAATTTGGCTTCTATTTGAATCAGTGAGTGGCATCACAATCTTACATTTAGGTAGTGTTTTTTTTTATTCCAGTATTTCAAATAAACATATTTTCAGCCGTCACTGTATTGGATTCACAATCTATTCGGAATGATTTCACTATTGCATGAGGATGTTAAAAACATGTTTAAAATTCATCTTGAATGCAACCTATCAACATATTTACAAACATCTAGCATACACGCTATTTCCAAACAATCCAAAATGAAGTACGTTTGACTCAAATCAGTCAAAAGTATGGATACTCAAAAGTGAGTAAAAATAGTTCGTAGTGGTAAGATGACAAACATCCTGAAAACTTTTTCAAGACCAGACATGTTTGGTATTTCATCCTCACGACTTTTTTACAACAAACTTCTTATATTCTTGTCAAAGAAGATGTTTCTGGTGTTACTTGGGAACATATAACAAAACAACAAAAAAAAAATAATTATTAAAAAAAAATAATAAAAAATTTCCCAAACAAGAAAAAAAAAAAAAAAAAAAAATCAAGGAAGGAGCTCCTTCCCTTCCCCCCCTTATTTACTCCCTAAAAACTTAGGACCGAAAATTCAAGATCAAAAAAAAAAAAAAAAATATATATTTAAATTTCAAAAATATATAAAAACATTTATATATATTTTAATTGAGTGATTCGTCATGAACGTGTTAATAACTATTAATAAGGCTATTCACGTAGAAGCGTGTACAAACGAAATCGTAGTAGGTGCATGTGCATGATCGATTCAGTTATTTGACGGCTTTTGTAGAGCACAGTTGTGCTGGCGCGAGTTGCCAAGAATCGAAGCTGAAAACCTCGACTAGGTTACGACAGTGACCAGATTTCGTGTCAAGCTGCCAAATTTAGGAAGATGTCTGGGTTGAGTGATCTGAAATTATAATATTCCACACATTATATCGAAGCATAAAACCATTGCTATTGTTTCAGCGGATGGGAGATAATGAAGTCATTGGTTTTAGGACTAGGCCTCCCAGGTTGGCACAAAACAGATGAGCTTAAAATTCAATAGAAGCATAAAAATGCCAGAAACCACGAAATGCTCCTACAGACTATAATTTCACCAAATCCTTCAATCGTAATTTCAAGTGGAATAGAAAAGATTGCTCTTAAGAACGTTCAACTTGCTTGCAGCTTGCTTAGTTCCAGTGATGTGATGACGTACGTACGGTTCTCCCCAATGGCAAGATCAAACACAATATAATTTATCCACCATTCCTTATAAGAAAAAACAAAACCGGGGGGCCACAACCCCCCCCCCCCGAAAACCCCCCCCAACAACCCTCTTCCCGCAAACAAACAAACACATTGGTTCCTGTGGTTTGTTAAAAATAGGGCTAGCAAACTCGCTGTAGACTGTCGGAAGTCAATAAGACCTTAATTGATATCGATCTGATGATTTCCATCAAGGAAGGCATAATTGTCATCCATGACTTGGGCCAGATAACCACGAATCCCTCATCCAGCCTACACTTCGTCTGGCACCCTGTATTCCCCCCTTACACTGGAAATTAATTTTAGTTTATATTACGAAATCAAAGGTAGAACAAACGAATCTATTCGTTGTTTTCTGCAACAAAACTGATTTGTAGTTTTTATGAAGAAACCTTCGTAATTAAAGGCACACACGAATCTGTCAAAAACACGAAGCATTTGTTGACACAGAAAGAACATTCGTGCATTGTGCGACAACAACATAAAGTGCTACGAATATTTAGTCTCAAATTAAAAAGAAACGTCTCTCTGGAATTTGCATGAATGATTGGCAGATCTACTAAAATAAAAATAAAAAACAAACCCCCACCTCTCCCCACACCCCCCCGACCCATCCCCCCACCCACCCCCCTCCGAAACGGTGGGTGGGTCTCCCCCCACATCATCGCCACCACCCCCTTCGTACGAGAAAACAACCCCCGCCCCCCCCTCCCCCATCACATAAAATCCCCCCCCCAAAACCATTTCCCCCTCCACCAACACCCCCCCCCCCCTTCCTCAAGCAACAAATTAAAAGGAATCACATATCGACCACATTTTAATAAATAGTCGGCACTTGTTAGACATCACCGGCGTCAGAACCTATCGAGGCACTTACATCGATTCGGACCGTCACCTAGCGATGGCTATGATACGCCCAATACTCTTTCGGTACCAACGCCCACCACGGTACAATCTCGCGAGATTGAAGCAACCTGACGTCACCTCTAGCGACACGCAATTGCTCGAGACTGCGCTGCCGGAAGAATGGAACATCGTGAAAACAGCTATCAGTAGCGTAGCAGAGAACGTCGGAGGTTAGGTTTAACAAAACCGACAGAACGAGGGGTTCTACAACGAATGTCAGCAAGTGTTGGAAAAGAAGCGTGGAAACCTCAAGCTACCCGTCAGAGTGTTGAATGGTACAGACTGAAGCAGAGGCTGCAAATCTAACTCATCTGGCAGAGTAAGAGGAGCTAGAATAGATGCAGAGCTCACAGGTGAAGGCAGCACTTCGATGAATATCTGAATGAAGCACAGGGAGAGGACCAAGACAGCGAAGGAAGTGATGCATGCAGCAAGCGATAGAGATTTGCCACCCTCGACAAAAGGTGAAGTTAAGGTTGCCATCAACCAGCTGAACAGTAACAAATCAGTTGGATGGGGTGGTATCGGAGCAGAACCTATTAAGATGGGCCTAAACAAGCTGACAAATTGCTTGTATTGACTGATGGCCAGAATTTGGGATACCGAACTGCAGCCGGAGGTGTGGAGCGATGAGGCTATCTGCCTCATTTGCAAGAAGGACAAAAAACAGGGCTGCAATAATTATTGCGCAATTACCGTCCTAAATGCCACCTGTAAAATTCTATTCTAAATCATCTTCCAGCTACTGTCACCACTAGCAAATAGATTCGTGGAAAGTTATCAGGCAGGCTTCATCGAAGGTCAGTCTACAACGGACCAAATCTTCAATTGGCGGCAGATCCTTGAAAAAATCCGTGAGTAAGCCGCATATGATACAGTAAACCAAGAAGAGCTATGTAAGATCAAAGGACGAGAACGACTTTCCGGGGAGACTGACTCATTGTGTATTGTGTGAGAATATTGGGAATCTTTTGCCTGATATTCCACATTGCTCTTGAAGGTGTTATAGGACAAGCGGCGTTCAACATGCGGGGCATGATTCTCAACAGATCCAGTTAATTTATCTGCTTTACCGATGACGTAAATATTGTCAGCAGAACATTTGGCAGAGCAGCAAACGATACTAAAGCACGAAGCAGTGAAGATTGGATTGAGGATAAATACATGTTGAACCGAGCACGCCAAAGCCCGACTAGGCAGCAATATAACGATCAACGATGATGAGTTCGAGATAATCGACGAAATTGTTTATCTCGGCTTACTGGTTACAACAGGCGTGAGATCTGGAGACGTTTTATCAATAGAAGTCGTGCCTACTACGAGCCAAAAATCAGTGGGGTTGTGTATAACACACGACCGGCTGATGAAAACTAAGTTAAATGGTTGATGCATTGTCTGGTTAAACATGTTAGATTAGTTTCGTTTGTTTCGGAGAGCAACATTGCAACGTAGGTACTGTTCTAATGGAACTTTGGATCGACATAGATAAGTAAGTATGTTAGAAAATTCTATGATTTGCTCCTAAGAAATCATTTGGCGGCCCTAGAAAAGGTTTACATGTGGTATTATGAAAAGGCAATGTCATATGCCTGTATTTGTAGCTCTTGCGCTGAACTGGCCGGCTTGTCGTGCCGCAAGGGCTCAGTAGGGATTCTTGTTCAAGACCCGATGCTAAGAGACATTTCCATTGTGGAAATATCACATCAAGTAAATAAATTCGGTAAATGCATATTCGTGCATGATTTGCCACACAGAAACAAAAGCGTTCACGAAAATGAAAACGGACCGTGAACTAGTTCACTTTTTCAGGATTTTTACCTAAAGACGTGATTTAGTTCATGATTACGTGATTCAGTTCACGGTGTATTTTTGCTTGTTCTCGAATTTATGACTGCAGTTGACGGATCCGGGCACGGATTTTTTTCCGTGCATAGCTGGTCTCGATCGATTGTATCATACGCTGATTTGAAGTCGATGAAAAGATGATGTGTGGGCACGTTGTATTCGCGACATTTCTGCAGTACTTGCCGAATCGCGAAAATCTGGTCCGTAGTAGCGCGGGCACCCATGGATCCCGCTTGGTATTGCCCCACGAACTCCTTTGCATTTGGTGACAGGCGGTGGCATAACATTTGGGAGAGCAACTTGTAGGCGGAGCTCAGTAGCGTGATCGCACGATAATTACAGCAATCCAGCTTGTCGCCCTTTTTATAGATGGGACACACTATTTCTTCCATCCAATCCTCCGGTAAACATTCCTCCTCCCAAATCTTGGTAATTACCCAGTGCAGCGCTCTGGCCAGTGCTTCACCACCGTATTTTAATAGCTCGCTTGGGAGTTGGTCAACACCAGCGGCTTTGTTGTTTTTCAACAGACCAATTTCCTCCTCAACTTCCTGAAGGGTTGGGGTCGGGGTCCTGTCATCTTCTGTGCGTGTTCCTAGATTTATTACCGTGCCACTTTCGTTCGCTTTAACATTACCGTTCAGGTGCTCTTCCACCATTCAATCAACTCACACTTTCCTGTGAGAAGGTTGCCATCCAGGTCTCTGCAAATATCAGCTTGTGGTACGTAGCCTTTGCGCGGGCTGTTTAACTTCTCGTAGAATTTGCGTGTGTCGTTAGCACGGTACAGTGCTTCCATTTCTTCGCGATCTCGATCTTTCCTCTGGCGCTTTTTCCTTCCAAGAATAGAATTTTGTCTGTTCCGTGCCTGTCTATACTGATCCACATTCGCTCTCGTACGGTGTTGCAGCATTCTCGCCCGTGCTGCATTCTTCTCCTCTACTAACTGCTTGCATTCGTCATCAAACCAGTCATTTTTTCGATTCGGTGCAGAAGTACCTAGTGTCACTAATGCAGTGCTACCAATGGCGGTTCGAATATTTCTCCAGCCATCCTCAAGAGTAGCTGCGCCAAGCTGCTCTTCCGTTGGTAGGGCTGCTTCTAGCTGTTGCGCGTATTCCTGGGCAACTTCGGTTTCCCGTAGTAGCTCAATGTTAGGTCGTGGCGTCCGAAATCTACGCGTGTTGTACACCGTCGAGAGTTTTGAGCGCATATATACTGCAACTAGGTAGTGGTCCGAGTCTATATTCGCGCTGCGGTAAGTGCGAACGTTGATGCTATCGGAGAAGAATTTCCCGTCGATTAGAACATGGTCGATTTGATTCTCTGTTCGTTGGTCAGGTGATCTCCAAGTGGCTTTGTGGATGTCTTTACGGGGGAAGAAGGTACTTCGGACTACTAAACCACGGGAGGCCGCAAAGTTCACGCATCGTTGGCCATTATCGTTCGATACGGTATGCAGACTGTTAGCCCTATTACCGGTCTGTACATTGCCTCCCGTCCTAGCTGAGCGTTCATGTCACCAATGACGACTTTTACGTCCCGCTGCGGGCAGCCATCATACACCTGCTGTAGCTGCGCGTAGAACGCTTGTTTTTCGTCATCGGGTCTCTCGTCGTGTGGACAGTGTACGTTGATGATGCTGTAGTTGAAGAATCAACCCTTGATCCTCAGCTTGCACATTCTAGCGTTGATCGGAAACCATCCAATCACGCGTTGACGCATTTTGCCCAGTCGTTTGTGGTACCACAGCTCTGGTAAAAAGTAGCCGCTCGATGCCCGCTTTTCCATACCTTCTGTCCTGTCCAGTAAACCTCCTGCAGTGCTACGACTTCGAAGTTACGTGGTAGAAGTTCGTCGTAGATTATCCTATCGCAGCCAGGGAAGCAGAGCGATTTGCAGTTCCATGTTCCGAGTTTCCAATCGTAGTCCTTAATTCGTCCCCTAGGTCTTTGCCGATTGTTCCAGTCCGTATTAACTTCTGTATTATTTGTAACATTGATTTTTTAAGGGCGGGTTGTTGGGCCTTCCCGAACCCCCTGTCTCGCCGGAGGACTATCGTGCACAGCACTGTTTAGAGTCCCACGTTGGCACGAGGACGATGATCAGCCGCTCCTAACATGGAGAACAGTCGCTTTTTTGAGCCGCCCCTAACATGGAGAATAGACGCTCAGATAGACTGTGCCCTTTGAAGAGGGCAGCCCTCCCTTCCCTGTCAGCATATGACCAAGGTCCCACCGGGGTTGGTTACCCGATCTTTCCTATGGTTACTCATACCCCAGTCGGCACCACGGGGAGGTAGGGATAAGAGCTACTGGACAAGAGGCTAAGAATCGCAGTAGAATCTATTTTATACCTGCAGGTACGCGAAGTACCAATGGTACGCATTGTCCAGTCATTTACCAACCTCCGGTTCTCCGTCCACACATTTTTTAAATATATATGGTGCATTTGTGCTGGTCAACTCCTTCGTGGAACATTTTTTTTAAAAGCCTTTTTCCCTGGCTTCCGGACATGTCCAATCCTCTAAAACCGATACATGTTATGCAGGTTATCAGGCTGCAACTTTTTGGAAACAATAAGAAAATCTTATATCTAACTATTCAACGCGTTTGGCTATTACAAATGGTACCTTTTATAAATGGTATCGCGGCAATTCAAATGGTACCTGAGTTATACCTTACTTGGTATGAATTTATTTGGGGGTATGACGCAAGAACGTATATAAAAAAGAAACATATGAAGGAAAAAATATCAATTATGAAAGTTGTCGCTATTAACTCAAATCGAACCGATGAAGTACAAGTGTGCCGTGTGTGCTATGTGGGTGTGTAGGATGTCTTCTAGGAAAATTAATGAAAGCCTGTGTAATCATGCAGCAAAAAAAAAGGTTAAAGTTGGATGACAACAGATCCTAGGTATGTAAAAACTGCTACCTGACGATATATCAACCTGATCATTGCAACAGAGCAGGACCATCCGGAATTCCTGCTACTACTAACCGACAGAGTGCAAAACAGGAACCAAGCGTTGTAGGACCATCCAAAAATAGCTGCTGGTGCTAGTCAAGGTAAGTGTGATAATTATATTAATAGGCAACCATTAATGTTTAAACGATCGACTAATGTTTAGTCCTTTTTTTCGAAGTTATCAATTTCTGAAGCCTGATAATTGCAAAACGAGGGCTTTTGCATGGTTATCAATGTTATAATTCATTTCTGCCTATTCTTTTACTTTTTCAGAATCATTATATTCCGTGAAAGCAACAAGTGCTGAAACTATTTCGAGTAAATTAAATGTCTTTTTCTTTTTAAAAGGACATTATATTTTCTACAACTATCTCTCAAACGGCAATTTGATGTAGCGTTACAAATTTCTGAATTTTTGAAAAAAAAGTCCAAATTTTGCATACACCCTTATGAAAAGTTACTTTTTACTTTTTCAATAGCAAATGCCATCTTAGGCCGAACTCAATACATGTGGAAAGTTTGTATTGAAAACATCCTTAACATCATCTTTGAAGAACTTCGCTTTTAAAATAAATGTAAGGAACAAAGACTGAGGTTTGTACTTTCGAAAATGAAAACGGCTTTTGAAAATTTAAATTGTCTTAATATATTTTCATAAAACGTAGACATTTAGAACATAGTTTTGTCAGAATGCGAGCAGAGAGCAATTTAAGATAAAAGTACGAATTGGTATTAGGCTATTTTATTACATTTTGTGTATTTCTTATTGGTTGTAACCATGACAAATTTATGTACTTCTGATTTCCTGTTGTTAAATTATTCAGTAATTATTATTAATGTTTAACAAACTGCCCTAAATAAGTTTAAACTCCTAGTGTTATGATTCGAAAATATATTTCTCAGATCATTCCGTGCTTCCGTCTAAAAGTGTACAGTTTCTGGGGGCACCTTCCATGGACTACCATGACATCCACACAATGAAAATCACTTAACCTTTCAGAGCCTGTGGCCGTAAGCGAGCCTCCGAATGTCTGTTCAAAACTCCGGCCATCAACTCCTTGGACGTGAGAAAAAGTGTATCTTAACGCCTTCCATGCTCGAAACGAAACAGCAAACTAAGCATCACATATCCAAAGAACCCAAGCAGATATCTGCTGTCTCTTTAAAACCCACAAGGGTTTCCATTTCCTGCAAAGCCGATTTACTCGGTATTCTCGCATGCTAACCACACATTCGTAAGGGTCTCATAAGGCACCATCAGAATTATCGCATATTTCTTGACAATTCCTCACCTCGCGTGTCGGCGCTGCGCTGCTCTGGGTGCTTGGGCAGCTGTCGGCATTTGATATGCATTTGATTTACTGCGACGTGAAATGTTGCACACACACACACACACACCTCACCCTCGTTTATGCAGCCACCTCCAGGTCAGCAGGGATGATGATTGACAGTAATAAGTACCTGGAGTGGCACTGGGCTTCAGCCTGCGTGAGCCTGCAAAGTGTGACTTTCTGTGGGCCAACATGGAATTTAACGAGCCATGGACATTTTTCAATTTTAATCGTATCACGATTTAAGGGAATTGCAATCCGCTGTGCAGTTCTGACCTTGTTAACATGCCCCGGCGAGGCGAACATGCTCGTGGAATGTCCCGATCGATGGTGGAATCATGATTGATGACCTTTGTGTACTGGGTGAGCGAAATTTCGATGGAATCCGGTAGCGTGTTTTTAAAATGGATGGACGACAAAGTTGATAAAGTGCTGGGCAGTGGTGAGCTTAATTTTCGCTCTCGAGGCAAAAATGTCACTCACCCTTGATGAAATGAAGATTTTTTTAATAAGAAAATTGACAAAGCTGTCGATTCTGATGTACCTAACCCAATTATCGAGCTGAACATATGGTTCACGACAAATTTCTGAAATTTACATACAATGCCCATCGAAAACGAGATCTTATTCACGCTTCAATTGTTTTTCGCGCTCCAAGTGAAACGAAATCCGGTCACTCCTGCAGCTCGGTGTAATTGAATCAGACTCATGCAGATGAGATCGTTCCAAAATGATGAAAAGTACAGGTTACAGCAACGGTAATCCACAATTTCCGCAGATTCACACGACACGGCGTTCGTGATTGATGATGATCGTTGACTGAGACTGAGAGGCATCTCCAACCTTACGCACATCAGCTAACTACGTAATGAGGTGACCTTTTCAATTTCATCTGACCGGCCTGAAATTGCAGTTGCACCGTTTTATCATCCATTAACCGTCATCATCCTTTCAGGTTGAAGCACCCCATTCAGCGGTAATCCTCAGCAGGTTTCGCTATTAAAAGAAAATGAACCTTAATGCGTATAATCATTCAACCGTTTAGCAGAACCTGCCAAAATTCAACTTACCAACAGGTATTACCTAGAAGCGCCTCGTTGTCGATCAACTATGCATAAGATTGCATTTTTATCTAAATTTCTCAGACTACACATGTTAATTAGCGTCTAAAGCGCCCAATAAATTGCAACCCGTCGAATGGCGCAGGTGATATTGATTTCTCCGGTCGCCGCCTTCCGACTGACAATTAAGTCATAGACAAATTTGCAACAATTGATGTCGTCGTTATCGGCATGTCGGTTTCGCAGCGAGTTGGTTGGAAGGCCACCGGGTGTCTGTGAGCTGACCGAGTGGCGGCGCTCCTTCCGACTGGATCATAATTTGCGCAAATTTATCACCCTGAATAGATCATATTGACAGCTGGAACGCTCCCCTGGCCATCGATTTAGTAATGGAAAAGTTCACTCGGAAAAGGGAACGCCATTCGACGGCGACCGGCGGACGACATCCTGAGGTTGATAGCAGCAGTGCATTAGAACCCACAGTACAAATTGCCGGGGCAATATCAATAAAACTATTATTGTTATGATCAATTTATGCGACCATCATGATGCGGTGTCATTTTAGTTACAGTGGAAACCTGTGCGCATGTGGGTGTTGCACGAAGCGCCGCTGTCCAGCTATGTGGGGTCCGAATGCCAACTGGTAGAAAACCAGGCTGGGTGGTTGTTCCGTTCTAATGTTTGTGGAGCGATCTCAAGACTAAATATACACTGCTGGTAAAAGTAGCTTACATTTCTGTTTATTATCAGGCACATGAGGTGTGGCCTATTTAGTATTGGAACAAACATGTTTGATTCTTACAGCGACCCTAGTGGTCGGATTTGTAACTTTTGTGTTGATTTTAACAATATTGTTGTTGTTAGAGCGAGATAAAGATTGTTTGTCGACGAATTAACTTTGCATAGGCATCCCTACACTCCACCACCTGCAAGAGAGATTCTCTCTCTTGCTTGTTTTTGCTACCTATTGCACACAGCTACTGTTTGTCCGATCGCTAACGATCGAGTCAGCTGTGTGTACCGGATAGGAATAGGAATAGAGAACTAGAATTAGTCTAAATAAACCGTCGCGGAGTAAACACCGTGTTTTTTAATAAATAAGTGTTTCAGTGTTCGCGAAATAAAGGTGTTTCATTCGAAATCCGTTTTTTGTAAGGTGTCTGAAAATACCTTCCGCGACGGCGCGAACAGTTGTTATTTAACAACATCAGAAGTTTTTTTTTTCGCGGTGCCGTTCGAACGTGTTTCAGAGAAATACAAAATGGAAGAAGAAAGAAGAAAAACAAATGGGCGCAATCATTTGGAAAAACCCTTCGTGGTGTGGACCAAAACTTGCTAAAGTGTTGGGTTTTTCCCGAAATACCGTGTGGCGTGTTTTTAAAAAGTACAGAGAAACTTTGTCGACGGATCGCAAGCCTCAAAGCAAGCGTCGGGCGGGTACTGTCAACCGTCAACTGTGGAACAAAGTCATCAAGAACATTAAGGCAAACCCCAACATCTCAGACCGCGATTTGGCCAAAAATTTTCGCGCCGCACGCAGTACCGTGCAACTGATTCGTCTCCGGGAAGGCTTCAATTCATACCGTGCCTGTAGACAACCAAATAGGGATCAAAAGCAGGTGGTGACCAAATTCAATGGCTGTGTCCTCATAGATGATGAAACCAACCGAGAACTACTACCGGGACAACATTTTTACTTGGCTACGGCTCGGGAAGATGTTCCTGCCAAATTCAAGTTTGTGTTTGCAGATAAATTTGCACGTAAATACATGATTTGGCAAGGCATCTGTAGCTGCGGTAGGAAGACCAAAGTTATCATCACTAATTAGACATTTAATTCAGAATTGTACAGAACGGAATGTCTCCAAAAGCGAATATTGCCATTCATCAGATCCCACAATGAACCTGTCATGTTTTGGCAAGATATTATAAGCTGCTTTTACAGCAAAACACTGCTACAGTGGTATGAAATCAACGGGATTCAGTTTATACCGAAAGAACTCAACCCACCAAACTGTCCCCAGCTCAGACCGATAGAGAGATTTTGGGCTATTATGAAGAGGAAGCTGAAGGTGAATGGCAGTGTCGTCAAAAGCATCAATGAATTGAGGACCAAGTGGAATAAGAGGGATGAGAATAGTGTGCGCCGGTTGATGAAACGTATTCCGGGAAAATCCGCAAATTTCTTCGAAATCGAGATGATTATTTTTTATTATTTTACTAAATTACTTTATTATTTTACTAAAGTTCACATAAAGTCGAACATTTTATTTTAAACAGAATACTATTTTGTTAATGAATATCCGAAATATGCGCAATAGTCTATGTTCCAATTCGAACTGAGCCACACCTTACATGGCGCGCCACAAAACATACTAGAATACTAGTTCGTCAATAAGTTTGGACACGTGTTAAATCATTCCCATGAGTGTGCTTTATATTTTCTTTATAAGTTTCGTCTTGTTTTTTATGTTCTATTTGTCATTGCCTCGCAGATAAAATAACTTGAGAAATTTGCGTGTTCCTCTGACTTTTATTCTTCCACCGATTTGATAATGCTCAGTGGTCGGAGATGGTCAAATCACGAAGCGCGTTAAATATTAACTTTATCCAAAAAGCGTCTGCAGACGAATTGTTCACATATGTGTTGCGCATAGTTTGGTAACTTCAAAAAAATGTCATCGCCTACTATGAAAAAAATAAATTAACTTACTTATTTCCCTTAATAGATAGAAATATTTTTTTTTTTTTGGCAAAGTTGTAGATCTACTTAAAATATGAAACTTTATACAAGACAAAAAAATTCTATATCAAGTAGTTTTGTAATAGTTTTATAATTCGTTTTTGGTGGCAACCTCTTACTTATTAGTTTGCATTATTTAATTTTTCATATGTACATTTTTTATGCAAACTATGATTTGAGAATATGTAAAAAACATAAAATCACATGTTTTTGTGAAGACAGCATGTAGATTAATGCATTCCTTGCAAAGTAAGAGCACTTTTTCAATTCATTTTACCGCAACTTTGACTGCATACAGGGTGCGGCAGAAAATAATGCGAAAATGTTCAAACTTGAGTATTGGGTTAATTCGTTTAGCTAGTGACTAATTTCTGTCGAAAGTGTATTTTTTTATGTTTACTTTCAAGTGCTGCATCCAAACATTCTATTTGTTTTATTGCAAATTCGTCAAAATGTTCGCGAAAGCAGTGATCACCTGTTTGTTGCACGACCAGAAGAAGCCGAAAGAGATTGCCAAGGTTGTAGGGTGCCATTTGGCAACAGTTTACCGCATAAAAAAGTCCCTGCAGGATGGTTCTAAGCAGCGGAAGCCGGGAAGCGGACGTCCGCGCTTTGCACGCACGCCGAACGTGATCAAATCGGTCCGTGCAAAAATTGCTCGCAACCCGGTGTGTTCCATAAGAAAACTTGCAAAGGAAGCCAATATTTCGGAGAAATCCATGCGGAGAGCCATCAAAGAAGACCTGCATGCATCTTCCAGAGCCAGAGTGAAACGCCACTTGATTACGGACCGGGTCAAGGAACTACGAGTGACTCGTTCCAAGAGATTGCTTTCCTTGTTGAAGAAGGAAAAAATGATAATCCTGTTCTCCGACGAAAAGCTTTTCAGCACCGATGCTGTGGCCAACAGCCGCACGGAACGGTTTATTTCACCGCAGAAGATGGAATTCAAATTTCAAACCAAACATCCGGCTGATGTCATGATGTTTGGCTTGGTGGCGTCCAACGGTTTGAAAATGCCGCCTGTGTTCATTGATGCTGGAGTTAAAATCAATACCGAAGTGTATCGATATTTTAAAGGACCAAGTGCTTCCCTGGGTGAAGGCCAACTTCTCCGAGGACCAAAACGTTGTCCTACAGCAGGATGGAGCGCCGTGTCACACGTCCAATCGAACCCAACAATGGTTGAACGATAACATGAAGTTTTGGCCGAAGGATTTGTGCCCCCCTAGCAGTCCAGATCTTAATCCGTTGGATTATTCGATTTGGGCATATGTTGAAGCACGAGCACATCACACCCTAGTGTGAAAACCCTGAAGTCAACCATAAAGGGTGTCCACGATGAAATTGCCACACACAAAATTGATTCGCAAAATTCGAGTTTTTATCCGATTGCCATCAAATTTTCAGGGATTGAGAAATAACTATTAAACTTCATTTTACCATTTTACTCGTATTTTATTTACAGTCCATACGCAAATGCCCGCACCTTGGCCTTAACCCCGGCCATAAGATTCTGCACAACCTGTGAATCAACCGTTTTTTGCATGTAAACCCATACTTTCTTCAGTTCCTCGACTGTCTTCACTACCTTAGGTCGTTTAAGAAGGTGCTGCTTCGCTTCTGGTGGCACTCTTTTATGAACACCTGTCCGTTCATCGTGTCCTGGGTCACGAAAGGTGCACTCCGCTTCCCGCACGTGCAGATGGCTTGCCAAACCAGGAATTTCTTCGCAAATTTGGACATCTTCTGAGTGCGGAAATGCTCCGGAACGCTGAACTTATCCTTGGCCGTGAAAAACAGGTTGCCGGGGATCTGTTTGAAGTCGGCCTTCACATATGTTTCGTCGTCCATGATGCAGCATTCAACTTTCGTCAGCATGTTGAGGTACAACTTCCTGGCACGGGTTTTGGCGGACTTGTTCTGCTTCTCGTCGCGATAAGGGACCTTTTGTACCTTGAACGTTCGAAGCCCAGCCTTAGTTTTGGCCTTCTGGACAAAACTTCGGCTTAGGTGCAGCTTCTTAGCCACATCCCGAACGGAGGCGTTCGGATTTCGGTTGAAGGCCCCAACTACGCGATTGTGATTTTTGGTGTTGTACGGAATACTTTTTCCTTCACTTCTGGGCTTCCGATCGGTGGTCAACCGTTCCTCGAACCGCTTAATCACTCGCGACACCGTGGAATTCGCGATTCCCAACGTTTTAGCGATGGAACGATGCGAGAGATCCTTGTTCTCGTGATGAATGCGCAAGATTTTATCACGCACGAGCTGTTCTTTCGACTCCATTTCCGCGAGTTTTGATCACAGGACTTTAAAACTTGCAGGATGTAAATAATGCACTATGAACTAAATCCACTCAAATTTTCATTAAATTCTACCCAACGGTTAAAAAGTTAGAGCAATTTCATAGTGTGGCAATTTCATCGTGGACACCCTTTAACACGCACATGACAGTCAATGTCGGAGGATTACGTCCGAAAGGCATACTCTGGCTTCCGACGTCGGCTCGAGGATGTTATCAATAAAAATGGAGGACACATTGAATAAATTTATTTCAAAGGACTTTATAAAGATAACTGCACTTGAAAATGTTAATATTATTGCTTGAATTAGTTGAAAATGGGATTTGAAAAAAATAAAAAAAATTTTCGCATTATTTTCTGCCGCACCCTGTAGAGGGAAGAAGGTGACAAACCTGGATCCAAGAATAGCAACATATATTGAAGCTTAGACTTAGTGCTTTTCAATAGTGATGGTTTGGTTAGTGCCATTTCATAAATGAGTTAGTAGGATCACGTTGACAGATCGCAAATTTTTGACTTATTGTATACAGAAACGAGAAAGTCACCTAAATTTTGTAAGGCAGCTTGCACATTTAAGAACCAGATATGATCAAATATACTCATAATCTGTAAAGAAATGTTTTTGAAGTATTCAGAGGTGTTTGTATGGGAAATTATGTGAAAGTGTATTGAATTTTATTTGGAGTCTTTTTCTTCTATTCGTCAAATAACAACAATTGTAATGAGGCGACTAATATAACTCTTCGTGAAAAATATTATATGGATGGTCAGATTAAAAACCTTCGACCAATGGAGCTCGAAATAAACGGTCGTCTAGTCCGGGTCTATTGCAGACTGCATATGACCATGATCGATGGCAAGGTTGTAAATGCTGTGACAAGTACGAAATCAGCACAGTGCACTATGGTACGAATAGCCAAATTTCGCGACAAAAATCTATAATTCGAAAACCATTAATTTTAGACATATGATGTCTTTGGAAGATTTTATCTTAAAAATAAGATCTATCTTTTGGTTTGAGTGTTGACTAGGGTGGTCCTTTTATGTTAACATAAAAATACAAACATTTTTATAAAAACCTCACGTTTTGCTATGCCATCCATCCTATATTTAAATAACTTTTACAGATTTTTAGAACATTTTCTTCACGTGGTCTATAAGTTGGAAGTGAAACAATGGCGTTGCAGTGGACCTGATTCAGAAAAAAAGTTAAGGACCGCAAGCAATTTATCCTGCAGCAATTCAAACAAAAACCAAGACTAATCGTTGAAATGTCACGTGGTAATGGAGCAGGCACGTCAAATGACGAGAGCCTAACAAGACGCTTTTTTGAGAATGCTTTCTGCAGAGATGTTGGGTATAGACGAGGAGGCAATCAAACGGTGCTCATCAATTTTACAGGTCATTTCTTCCAGAAGTGAAATTAATTTGTCCAAATTAAAAAAAACTAGAAACTGCTCGGTTGTTGGTTGTTGGCATATCCTTGGTTTTATTTGCTCACTACTGTCTATAAAATATTGATGCACGGTGCCGATGTAATTCTTCGTTTTAGTGTTCCTATCAGACAATTGTCTGAAGAAGCGCCAGAGCCGCTCAATAAAGTAATTAAAAAGTTCAGGCTACATCGCTCCCGGATAACATCACGAGCTATTACAAACGGTGATCTCATTTGTCGACTATTGGTTTCTTCAGACCCACTTATTGCCGATTTGCGGGTAAAGTCGCCAAAGAAGGGCAAACAGTTTTCCGAAGTTGCATAGTATATGCTAGATTTTTCATACAGTGAAAACGATACAGATGATGAAAAACTGTTTTTGATGTGTTGATATTTTGATTCAATTAATGTACAATTTAATGTATTGTTTTAAAGTACGTAGTAGCAAAACAATTGAAATTACGCAATTGTCGAATAAAAAAAAAGACTCCAAATAAAATTCAATATACTTGCACACAATTTCCGATACAAACACGTCTAAATACCCCAGAAACATTTCTTTGCTGATTATGACTATATTTGATCATATCTGGTTCTCAAATGTTCATGCTGCCTTCAAAATTTAGATGATATGCTCGTTTCTGAATAGAAACAGTCAATAACATGCGATCATTCAACGTGATTGCTAACAAAGAATTAACTTTCTCTGCACAATTACCGGAACCTGGTGGGGAACACATCCGCAAGATCTTCTAACGCTGTACCTATATCACTTACAAATTCAAAAAAAAAAAAAAATTTCAGATCATGGAAATTGGTGAAATTTTCAGGATTGTATTTTTTTTTCCTAGTTATATCCAAAAAGCTAACAGCACATCCCGCATGTTCATACCTTAACACCAAAAATTATTTCTGCCTGTATGTTTGTTTGTGATGATGATAATGATGATGTAATACTACCATCTATTATGGCAAAGTAACTGTCCACAGTGCACTGAAATAATCAGAAAAACGTTTTTTTTTTAAGAATTTCATTTATGAGTACAGGCTCAATCGAATAAATATAACAGAGCCAAGTTTTTATGTGTATATACATCAGTTATCTTAGAACTGAAGTTAGGGGGATAGAACCGATTACTCGCGGCCGTTTCGAGGTTAGAGGGAGTAGCAATTTTCCGGATGGGAAGATGGGTGAGAATTTAAAGTATGGTTTACATAACAAATTTAATTTAAATTTTTGATCGTCTAGTATCAACTCATAACTTTTTTTAAACTTTTGATTTACTTTTGAAATGAACATTTTCGAGAAAAAACACACACTCAGATTAAAATAAAAACGTTATATTAAACAAACCGGTTAAACAAACTACATTCTAAGGCTACTTAGTCAAAAACACATAAATGAGTTTCATAAACCCCAGATCGAACCGATACGTTGGGTTATCAACTTCGAGTCCAAAGAGAATCTTAAAGACACCACGATGCTCATCACAAGACCAAATAACGTGATCTGCGTCCTCGTAACCTTGTTCACATTCACATAGATTGCTGTCACTCAGCCCAACACGGTGTAAATGAGCGTTCAAAGAATAATGATTGGACATGAGGCGAGACATCACACGAAAGAAGTCTCAAAGTCTCCTTTGATCAATAAAAAAAAATTACTTTAAACTTTTGTATGAAGAAAGTCAGTCCAAACCAAGGACAGCAATTTTAATAAGGGGCTATGCATAAACCACATAGACATTTTTAGGGGGAGGGGGGGGGGGAGCTGTTGACCAAAGTCTACGCTCCATACAAAATTTCAAAAAAATTTATGGAGAAAAGTCTACGAGGGGGGATGGGGGGGGGGGATCTGAGATTTTCGAAAATGAGTCTACGTGGTTTATGAACCGGCCCTAACTGGGAAAACTAAATTTGTCTCAACTACTGAATTCATTACTATAGACATTGTCGCGATCAAAGTGGAAGTACCAACGTCCCAGGGAATAACATAGGTATGCATTGCTTCAGCTTATTTTCCTGGAAACGTTGATGATGTTCCTCCTTGATCGTTCGCAAAGTTTGTCCATTATTGCAAGAAGATAAACATTCAGTTTATCGTAAGATGTGATGCAAATTTGATAGAAAATCCAACAAGGATGTACCATGGTGGAAGGATAGGCTAGCAGAATTAAGAAAGAAAGCTAGATGATTGATCAATAGTGAGGATTAGGGGAAAAAACAAAATTCAAATGAAACTCGAAAAGTCTTTTTAAATTAAATTTCGCCATTAATTTTTTTTCTTTCGTTTAAGAGAGTTTCTGAAACTTGAGTTAAATAAAAAATTTCTAATGCACCATAATAAAACAACTAATTGATTAAATTGGAAGACAGCTAGGATAGTTGAATTGGAAAATTCGGACTTGGAAGATTTGGAATCAGTTATTTTTCAAATCTTGGGAAAACCATGGGGTGGATTCTGTTAGGTTGGGAAAATAGCTAGTCGGGCAAATAAATCGGGAATTCTTGGCAGACGACCTTCGTCGTCTGGCGCATAAGCCAGAATTTTAAGGACCTTAGCAGGATCCTCCTTGCTTTTGTGTATCTTTTAATTTCCTTTTAATAGAAGAAAAACTTTGTTTTACGATGCTCCGTGTTTGAGTTAATATTGTTTTTAAACAAATGATGTTGGGAAAAAATAAGAAACTTTCAATTGGGAGTTCCGGAAAAACTGGCAACCCTCCTTTTTTTCAATTATTTTTATTTTTGTTTGTGTATATATCAACTCCTTGCTTGGATAAAATTTCTTAGAAATCTGAAACGCTTTTGCCCAATCTGTACCGTAATAAATAGATGTCCCCATTAGTGAAATTAAGGATCATTTAATGCATTGGAAATTTGTCAAAACGAACGAAGTCAATGGCGTGAAGAAAGGAAATTTATTTATTTATGAATATTCGTTTTCCTTTTTTTTTTCATCGATTAAAGAGAGGACCCAGCCAATATACTAAACATCTTCTTTAGAACTCATGGGAAAAACATATTTTCCTAAACGGCCCAAGGTGGCTGCCTTGATGCTCGCCGGAGAATGCTGGGAATGGTGACGGAACGTGAGCACTGATTCTGACGGACATATTACGATCGGTTAAATAGGTTGGATCGCAGCCAGATAAGCAAGCTGTTGCTCATGCCTTATTTGTCAAACTTGGCTATTGCTATCTGGTGGTTCATTTTATCGAACGCAGCGGAGATATCCGAGTAAATAGCGTCTACTTGATGACCGTTTTCTATTTGCTTGCAAGAAAGCGGTGAAGCACGTCAAATTAGTAGTTGTCGAACGTTTAGGAATAAATCCATGCTGATCCGGCAAAATATAGTGCGCGTAGCTCTGCACTAGCTTTCGAAGAATAATCACCTAAAAAACTTGGATACTGCACTTAATGCAGCTATGCTTTGGTAATTTAGGACTATTCTCTTGCAGCCTTTTTTAAACACTGGAAAATCATATTACTGTTTTCTGAAGTTTGGAAATACGCCGGTAGACAAAGAAAGATTGAACACCTTTGCTATCGGAGATGCAAGCATATCCACACACCCTTTTAGTACAAGCGATGGGATGCCATCTGGACCACATCTCGTTGAAGACTTCAATTCCTTGCCAGCTGCAATCACCATGTCATGATGGTGATGGCCAAATGCATTCCGGAGGCAGGAAGAGGGGGCACATTATTGGTGGCGAGCGCGATGTCCTGCGGGTCTAGCTGCTCTTCGGAGAAAACGTTGCTGAATTGGAAACGGAACATATCGGCATTTCCGGTGATGCAATCTACTTTAAGCAAACCATTCGTCATCGTGGAGGGCAAACCAGATTTGAACGTATCACCAAAAACGTTTGGGGTTGGATTTGAGGTTTTTTTTGTAGACGGCCCTGATAGGAGTTATAAAGATAACCGTTCAAATTCTTGTACTAAGCATTCGCCTCCATGTAGCTCGCGCTTGTAGAATCCCTGCGATATTTGCTGTGTCGTTTCAAAGCTGCCTGCTTCATTCTTTTGTTACACGAAATTCAAAATTTTAAACGGTTGAATTCATTGTCTGATAGTAAAATCTCTTCGAAAAATATATCAAAGTAACTAGAAAATGAAAAGAAAGAATTAGTAATTTTCATTTAACTCCAACTACCTTTATTGCTTATCTTGACAGATACGCGTATTTCGTCTACAATGTGCAGAGTTCTTCAGTGTCGTATACTAATACTCGACTATTACGACGAACAATGAAGGTAGTTGGTATTAAATGGAAATTACTAATCCTTTATCTCATTTTCTAGTTATTCCACTGAAAAGATCACACTCACCAGGATTCATATCAAAGTATTTATCAGACTCGAGATGTAATCTACCGACGACCAGGTGTGTTCACAAGTTAATAGGCACACCTTTCCTATTGCGCTGTTGATCCTTAACGGACTATTACTTTCCCACCGCAATAGTTCATCTCAGAAGATCCCTTCCAGCAACCTTCGAGACAATCAACCGCGCGTCTCGTTAGAGAGAATATCATTAGCCTAAGTCTACCCACACGCTGCAGCACGGCACAAACTGCCAGGATCGAAGTAAAAGTAAATCACAGTTCGACCGTGCCAGACCCATCTTCAATTTACGGCCGCTGGATGCTGCCGTTGCTCCGACTCCAACCAAATGTGACTCAACCCGGCCTTGCCGAGTCACACGCCTCGCACATCCCCGGACCATATTTTACACGCTTAAAACGCCTTTTAGAAAGCTTTTAAGGTTTTCATTTCTTTCCTTTATAAACGTACACAATCTTTGTGCTCTTTTCATACCTGGCTTGCTGCGAACGCTCGCCAAAGGAATTAACGCCTGCCGTCTGACAGGAATTATTCGATCAGGTTATAGACATCTCGAGGGGTCTCGCATAGTTGAATCTTTCCTCCCGACGAACATCTTACAGCGGGAAATTGAAATATTTCACAACTTCAGCCGCTGCTACTCAAATTTATGAGAAGCATGCATTGCCGAAAGAACAATCTGACGCGTAAGATGATTCACCAAAGGCGACACGTCCGACTACAATCGGACCCCCGGAGAGGCCTACTGCTCCATTCTGTCGCTCTCTATCGTCGTTTTGCTACAAGAAGAAGCCCCGAAAACAACGAATAAACAACATCAAAAGACGATAATCCCTGTGGTAAGTCGCGTGGCGTGGGTGACTCCCACATATTCCACGGAAGAGCGCTGCTCATCATCATCATCGTCGTCGTCGTCGTTGCTGGGGAGTCATCTTCACCACCAACCGGAGAACAACAACCACATCTTCCCAGCTTCTTCCCATTACTACTTCTCGTATTATTTTTCCAGGTAAATCATCATAATAAAATCGTATGAAACGGCATGAAGCTGAGAATAAATAATAACGGATGACTTGTAGCTCGTCTTCCATCTTATTCATACCTTGTGATCAAAAAGTTCCGGTAATTTGAAAAAAAAACGCATTTATTTCAATTTTTAATTGATATCTTTATTATCGCCTTCAAAGTACTCGCCATTAGAGGCAACACACATATGCCAGCGCTTTATCCAATCATCCATACATTTTTTATAGGCCGATGAATGTATGGCTTTCAGTTCTTCCAGCGAATTCTTTTTTATCGCATCAATCGATTCAAAACGCCTACCTCTGAGCGGAATTTTCAGTTTTGGGAAGAGAAAGAAGTCGCACGGGGCAAGGTCTGGTGAATATGGTGCTTGTTTGATGGTATTGGTGGAGTTCTTGGCCAAAAATTCACAAATAGTGAGCGCGGTGTGTGATGGAGCGTTATCGTGGTGTAAAATCCACGAATTATTGCGCCACAATTCTGGCCTCTTCTTTCGAATTGCCTCACGCAAACGTCTCATAACTTGTAAATAATACTCTTTGTTAACCGTTCGACCTTCTGGAAGGAATTCAGAATGGACGACACCGCGAAAATCAAAGAAAACGGTCAGTAAAACTTTAATTTTGGAGCGACTTTGTCGTGATTTTTTTGGTTTCGGCTCATCTTCGGCGCGCCATTCGGACGATTGTTGACTTGTGAGCATATCAAATTCATATACCCACGTTTCATCACCAGTTATGATGCGTTCCATGAATGTGGGATCGCTATCTGCGTTCGCAATCATCTGTTTAGCGACCTCAACTCGATGCTGTTTTTGCAAAAAATTCAGCTCTTTTGGAACAAGTCGTGCTTCAATGCGTTTCATGCCCAGAATTTCCGTCAAAATGTGTTCGGTCGATCCAAATGAGATATCAAGGAGTGCAGCTATCTCCCGAATGCTAATTGAGCGGTTTTCCATAACTAAATTCTTCACGGAAGCGATGTTTTCATCGGTAGTTGAGGTCGATGGTCGTCCAGAACGCGGCATGTCACTCACGCTTTCACGGCCTTCTTTAAAGTCTTTGTGCCAAACAAATGTACGATTTTGTGACATAGAGTCCTCACCAAAGGCTTTTTGCAACATTCTGAGCGTTTCCGCTGCAGAAAATCCGTTTGCAACACAAAATTTCACACAAACGCGTTGTTCCAATTTTTTATCCATGGTAAAATCGCCGAGCGTCTATTTTTCGACTAACAAAAGCAGTTGTCAAAACAAAACTAATGGATAATTTGCTCTCACACTTTGACAGAATATCAGAACTAGTGTTGCCATCTTACACTAAAAAGATTTTACCGAAAAAATAAAGGCGGCCTTTTTAAATTGAAAATTACCGGAACTTTTTGATCACAAGGTATTGTTGAAGTAGGCGATGGTGAAGAGTAGTCTAGTTACCAATGATTGTTTATGATAGTTAAATAAAAAGAAAATTTGTTCATTACCGTTCTGAATCTCAAACTGAGTAGATGTTTTATTACGGTCTACGGCTACACTTACAATAGGTTATGGGTCGCTAGAAGTTGGAAGTTATTCACGAAGATTATTTTATTTGAAGAAGTTTTCCGCCGTAATTGGATTTACCGGAAGATCTCAAGATGGACGGAAACAAGTTCGCCATCGAGAAGCTGAACAACGGAAATTTCGAGAGCTGGAAGTTCAACGTTGAAATGCTCCTGGTTCGTGAGGAACTCTGGAAGTATGTTGAGGAAGCTACCCCGAATCCTCAAACTGATGCTTGGAAGAAAGGTGATCAGAAGACTCGGGCAACCATAGCGCTACTCGTCGGAATGAACCAGCGAAGATTGATCCAGAAGTGCACTACCGCGAAGCAAACCTGGAAGGCATTAGTGGACCACTATCAGAAGTCAAGCATCACGTCGGTACTAGCCATGTTACGCCGAGTGATCAATATGCAATACACGGAGGGTGACGATCTGGAGCGGCATCTTGAAGAAATGGAAAATCTGTTTGAACGAATCGCCAACGCAGGGTACGAGTTGCCGGCCAAAATCACGATGCTGATGACATTACGAAGCATGCCGGAATCATACGACAATCTGGGAATTGCGTTGGAGAACCGACCAGACGACGAGCTGACCATGGATCTGATAAGAGGAAAATTGATAGATGAAGCCCTCAAGAGACGTGACAATGTTCGTAGCGAATCTTTGCTGAAGGTCCAATCCGGGTCGAAGCAGATGTTGTGCCACCATTGCCATAAGCCAGGGCACAAGAAACAGGACTGCCGATTACTGAACCAGAGGAAAGACTCAAATCCGCCGAAAGATCGAAAACCATTCAAGCCGAAGGCACGAGCAGTGAAGGAAGAAACCGTTGATGACGAGTTCGCATTTTCAGGCCGATCAGAGACGAAGTTCAAGAACAACAGCTGGATCATCGATTCAGGCGCGTCAAGTCACATGTGTGGAGATGAAGAATTCTTCAGTGAAATGATGCCGATCTCAAGAACAAACGTAACTCTCGCTAATGGCAACATTGCTGAAGTGAAGGCCAAAGGTACCGGATTGCTGATCTGCGGAGGAAAGAATGGTGCTGTGAAGAAAATTACCTTGTCAGAGGTTCTACTGGTTCCGGAGCTGGAAACAAATTTGGTGTCCGTTAGCAAGCTGACCGAGAAAGGAGCAGAAGTTGTGTTTGCTGGCAACGACTGTGTAATTTCGCACAACCGTAAGCATGCAGCTACAGCCTTGAAGTCTGGAGGATTGTATAATCTAAAGCTTGCAAAAACGGAGACAGCACCAGCGGTGCACACAGAGAAATGCTTGCACCACTGGCACAGGAAGCTGGGACACCGAGATCCAAATGCCCTTCGACTACTCCACCATGACACGCGACTACAGGCCCCAATATAATAGTTTGTGGAGAAAAGAAAATGATTCCTCCCCAACGGAAAAAAAACCTGTCCCCCATTCCCCCAGGAAGCCAAAAGATCATCGAGAGCTGTATTGGATCTGGTCCACACCGACATCTGTGGCCCTATGAGAACAGTCACCCCAGGAGGATCAAGATATTTCATGACCATGATTGACGACTTCTCAAGATTTACTGTGGTATATTTCTTGCAAAGAAAATCAGAAGCTGCTGAAAGGATTATGCACTACGTTCGGTTTGGGAAAAAGCCGTCAATCATTCGCTCGGACCAAGGCGGTGAATACAAGTCAAAAGCACTAGAACGATTTTACCGAGCCGAGGGGATCACGCCTCAGTATACCGCTACTTATACCCCGCAGCAGAATGGTGTTGCCGAAAGAAAAAATCGGAGCCTGGTTGAGATGGCAAGATGTCTCCGGATTGATGCGAATAACGGTGATATCCGGACGAGCTATTAACGGCAACATAGAGCAAACCACCAACCATGCTAGCGTACTGCGAATTGTTCGGTAGTTTATCGCTCTCTTCCTTGGTTTGCAAATGTCCAGGATCCAATGGAATCTTTGATGGCTTAGCTTCATCCATTCCGAATCGGCCCAGGAGTTTCCGAATATACCTGCTTTGGTTCAGCGAAATTGATCCTTTGGCTTGTCTGACTTCAACTCCAAGAAAATTACGAATATCGCCCAACGACGTCACTTTGAAATGTTTGTTCAGTCCTCGAATAATGGCCTGGTACTCGTCCTCAGTGCGACAGGCCACAACGATGTCATCAACGTAAACAGCTAGGTAAACGCGATCGTCACCTGTTCCACGATAATAGAGGCAGGAATCGTTTTTGGACTGCGTGAATCCCATCTTCTTCAGTGCGGCGTCAAAAGTGGTGTTCTAGACACGAGCGGCTTGCATTAACCCATAGAGGCTCTTTCGTAGGCGGCAAACTGCATTATCATTGTCTGAACGTATTCCGAGTGGCTGTTTCATGTAAACGGTTTCTTGCAGTTCCCCGTTCAGGTAAGCGGTCTCTGGGTAGCGACGGTTGCGAGAATCTTGAAGGTTACCTGCTGGACAACTGGTGCGAATACTTCATCGTAGTCGGTTCCAAATTTTTGTGTAAACCCTTGTGCCAGGAGTCTTGCCTTGTACCGTACCACATTGCCTTGTTCGTCCTCCTTCCTTTTGAATATCCATTTGCATCCAATTGCTTTTCGTCCGGCTGGTAGCTCTTCCAAATTCCAGGTTCGGTTCTGCTTCAACGAGTTCAGCTCATCTTCGATTGCTGCTAGCCATAATTCACGCTCCCGACCAGTACATAACTGCTTCCTTGTAGGTTCTCGGTTCGGGTTGCTGCTTGTAGATCACATTTGAGGACTCGGTGTACCACACCGGTGGTTTCCTTTCGTGACTCTTTCTGACTGCCTCGGTTGCGGTGATTCAGGAACTTCTTCTGTGCTGCTCAAGAATTCGTCTATACTGATATCGGTTGATTCGTTTTGTTCCTCCTCCTCCTGAACCAGCGTGGAGTCGACCTCTGGAAAGTCTTCATCAATATCGTCATCAATAGCGTCATCAATATCATCATGAACTATCATCTCATCAGGCTGGCTGTACTCGAACTCGACAACGTTAGGGTGTGACATCTGCTTCATGTTATCATTGGCTTCTAGAAAACGAACGTCCCTGCTTATCACCACTTTGTACATCGCACTTGCTGAATGCAGCCAGGAGGTCCAGTGGATTTTTCGGATTCTAGAAGATTTCTCTGTACCAGTTAGCCTACCGATCACTGATTTCACCTACAGTGAGTCGCAGATCAAAGCATGTTGAGACCAAGAATCACTATATTCGAGAGATGCAGACCAATGGAAACATTCAAGCGGTTTACTGCCCTACCGAAGAGATGATTGCGGACATGCTGGCCAAGCCACTCCAAGCGGTGAAGTTACGCAAGTTTCGAGAAGCAACTGGAGTACTACCATCGAGGAGGAGTGTTGAAGTAGGCGATGGTGAAGAGTAGTCGAGTTATCAATGATTGTTTATGATAGTTAAATAAAAAGAATTGGTTCATTACCGTTCTGAATCTCAAACTGAGTAGATGTTTTATTACGGTCTACGGCTACACTTACAATACCTCGTAGACTTTTCCCCATACATTTTTTTGAAATTGGAGCGCAAACTTTTGTCAACCCCCCCCCCCCCCCCCCTTAAAAGTCTCCGTGGTTTATGAATAGCCCCCAAGCCATATGTACAAGAGATGTTTGGAGATGATCAGTTTCAGCTAGTGTTTCAGCAGGACGGAGCGCCATCGCATACTGCAAATCTCGTTCAGAGCTGGTGCCGAGAAAATTTGACCGACTTTTTGGACAAGAATGAATGGCCTCCCAGTACACCAGATCTGAATCCCTTGGATTATTTCGTATGGTCATACATGCTGGCGAAGGTAAATGACCACAGAGCGGCTAATATGAACCAATTCAAAACCGTAATCAAACGAATTTGGGACGAAATGCCGATGGAAGTCGTGCGTGCCGCCTGTGACGGCTTCGAAAAACGTCTGGAGCTGGTCAAGAAGTTTAAAGGCGGTGTTATTCCAAAACATATGCTTTAGTTGATCAGTATTATATTGCAATATAATGGGCAAAGTTATCAATAAAACTGGATTATCGATTTGAAATAAAAAGAGTTTTATTTTGTATGAGAATATATTGGACACGGTGTACAATCTTGGGTTTTGTATTTTTATTTTACTGTTTTTTTTTACCAAAAATAAAAACGCCCGCACTCTTCTTTATACCACGCATAAGATTTTGTACAACGCTTGAACCGACATTTTTTTCCCCCTTCCACCACTACCTCAACAATTTTTTTTCTTTAGTAACCAAATTAGGATTCCTAACGAAGTCCTTGTTTTATTATTTTTTTCAATTGGCCGCAACCCTGGACAGTTTGGGGGTTTAAAACCCCCCGCACGAAACTGACACCCTTCGGCTTTTACCCCCCCCGAACCCCCCTGCAGTAGAGACAAGAGGCTAGGGCCGGCCAAAAAAATGTAGGTACGTTGTGTGTTTTGAGAAACGGAAGCAGTCATTTTTTCAGGCAGTCATTCATGTATATTTGACCATTTACAGTTGAAGCTGTCACGAGTACCATCAATAGCATCACATGGACCTTTCCCATGAGACGTTGCAAAGAGGTGCCATTCTACTTCCAATCCATACTTGGAATTGACATTGCACAAGCTGTCAGAGTTTTTTTTTTTTTTTTTTTGTTCTTTTTATGGGCCGCTGCTTTTTGAGCAAAATACTGACTTTTGTGTAATGAAATCTAGTAATTTTAATATAAACAACTGTACTGCTATTGAGACATGGGTCAATACTTCAGATATTATGATAAATCTTTTGTTTTTCAATTTATTGTCCTTCTTGTAATATACTTCAAACGGGTGTATAGTTGCTTGAGCATTATTCCAATGGTAACCCTGAGCTGTATTTTGAATGCTAAGAGATTAATTTTCTGAATAATTACAAATTACAATTATTTCACCCTCTTTTAGCGAATCTGTTTTGTTTTGCAGAAAAGAATATTTTTCCTTTTTAATGAAATCATGAGTCTTATGCCTGCCATATTTTTCATCAAAATACGGAACAAATTCTTCTACAGGCTTTTTAGTTGTTTCCAAGTAACAACGATTAGTTGTTAGCCACTGCTGAAAATCAACATCTTTTTAGCCATCCCATTCTAATACTGATGAAAGTTCTCTCTAGATACCTTCTGTAGAAATACATTTTTCACATTTACGGAAATAACAATTTGTAGTTCTGATTGGGTCCTCCCTTAGTTCAGTCGGTAAAGGCGCGTTTACAAAGCAACACTATACTGGAGGTGGCTGGGTTCGATTCTCGGTCTGGTCTTGACTCCCTGGGCATAGGGTATGATTGTACTTGCCACACAATCATACTAATGCAAATACATTATTTCTACGTAGTATTTACCTATAGGTACAACAACGGTTATATCAAATAGGAAATAAAAAAAATCAGAGTTAATCATTGAATGGTGTTTAAAGTTTTTGGTAATAAACAGGATCAACCACCTGATTTAATATGTATTATCACTAAAGTTTAAAAATATATAATAATTTAAAAATAAGCCCTTTCCAGATGGTAGCCTTGATTTTCCAAATATTCAAAGACCCTTTAAAAATCCAAATTGTCATTATAATTAAATTTAATTGACTTCTGTGAGGTTATTTCGACCAAATTATAAGACGAGTTGGCGTGATACACGGTAAAAATAGTACATGAAAAAGTTGTTGCTTGAAAAACTTTTTTTTCTTAAAAGTGCCCATCTTGCAATGTATACAACTTTTAGATAATAATATTGCCTTTTTTACGAAAAAATTTCGTCCAATTCTAAGATCGCCATTTATTTTGCAAATTGACTCTAAATCTTAAAATTTTGTTTTTAGCGTGTAAGAATCGATTTTCCAATTTTTAGAATATTTTCCATAAAATTTAAGACGATTTTCTAAAAGTCACCCACTTAACATAACATACATAACTTTTTTGTGAGTCTTGTCCTTTTTGAATTGATTTATAAAAAAATCGATTAAAAAATGTTAAGTCCTTTTCAATGGTAGTCTAGAAAAATTTTGAAAAAAAAACAAAGTTTGCAAAGTCACTTGAAAAGACATAGTCTACACACCCACAAAGTTTCATTGGATTCTGAGAGGATGCTGCCATCCACTGGAGTCGAGTTGGCGTAAAATCACTTTACAGAAAACAAAAAAAGACAACAATAGCCCCCAAACCTTATATTTTATAAAAAAAAAAATACTAACTTAACACAAATACAAAAAAAAACAGACAAAATATAAAAAAACCCACAAAAAAAAAAAACAAGAAGGGGATTTTTTAAAAAAAAAAAAAAACCCCCAAAAAAAAAAAACCGATTCAAAAAAAAACTGGCCCCCCGATTTAAAACACCACCCCGCCCTCTTGGGTTATAACAAAAAAAAAGGCATTTTTTTTTTTTTCTTCACCGAGGAAATTGGAAAAAAGTTTTTCTCGATTGATCGACGCATCTCGAAATTACGGATCATGGAGCTAAAGAAAAGAAAATCAATTGTGCACAAACATCTAGAGAATCCTTCGTGGTCTGCCTCAAAAATGGCAATAGTGTTAAAATTCCCAAAGTCAACGGTGTGTCTTGTAATAAAACGTTACAAGGATATTCTGAGTGTGGATAGAGTGGCACTAGGGACAAAGATCTGAGGAGAAGGGTGTTGAGGTACGTGAAAGGCAACCCAGGTTATACGATTCCACCGTGCGCAACATCCTTTCAAGAGAAGGATATACGTTTTTTTGTGCCAGTAAACAACCGAATTGCTCCCTGAAGCAAAATTTAGTGGCCAAAAAGCGAGCACGATTACTATACGAACGAGTTTTGACGAAATTTGATGGCTGTATTTTAATGGATGACGAAACAGTCAAAATGGATTATAAACAAATGCCCGGACAAAAATTTTACCAGGCAACTGATCATGGGATGTCCCTCCCAGGTATACATTTGTTTTAGCTGATAAATTTGCTCGGAAACTAATGACTTGGCAATGAATCTGCAGTTGTGTTCGTAAAACCACGGTTTTCATCATATCTCACACAATGACGTCTAAGGTTTACATTAAAGAGTGTCTGAAAAAGCGGATTTCACCCTTCATTCGGCAACACAAGACCAACGTTGTGTTTTGGCCGGATCTAGCCAGCTGTCACTACTCTAAGGAGGTACTAGAATGGTATGCTGCAAACAATGTTGATTTCGTCACCAAAGAGATTAATCCTCCGAATTGCCCTGAGCTCAGACCGATCGAAAAATATTGGGCAACTGTCAAGCGAAAACAAGTAAAGTGCGACAGTTCGTTCGAAATGGTGAAATGTAATTATTTGTTGGATATCGTTTGAAAGCGGAATAAATACCCTTTTGTTTGACGTTTTGACCAACCGTGTATGTTGTTTGATTCTTGAGTTATGATCACTTGAATGCATCCAAATTTACTTCGAATCGGGCTTTAGCATGGTGTCGCAAGATAAAATGCTTTTAAGGAGTGTATCGAAAATAAGCTTTCCACAAATTTTCTTTCAAATTTTGTTGAAAACCGATATTTTATTCATACAAAAAATTGATCCTTTATTGTACGAGGTTAAACTTGAACATAATGAAGACCGGATGAAATTTAAGTTATTCCTTCACGAATTTTCGAACTTTGGATCGAATGCTCTTCATCAAGTTCCGGACAAGTGTTGCATCGCATTGTTCCCAGCTGCCTTGCCAGTCTTCTTGAAGACCCTTTTAATGATTGCCCAGTAACGTTCGATGGGTCGAAGCTGAGGGCAATTTGGTGGATTGATATTTTAATTGAGAGTGGTTTTGGCATAGTGAGCTGACGCTAAATCCGGCCAAAACAGTGGAGGTGTACTATGCTTCTTATATAAAGGCAACAATCTCTTCTGGAGACACTCAGATCGATAGATTTCCGCATTTATAGTTCCGGTAGTGTAAAAAATGGTTGACTTCAAACCACAGGAACATATTGCTTGCCATACCAGTACCTTTCGACCAAATTTCTCCACTTGAATCGACCTGTCCGCATCGCTCACATCCTCCCCAACGACGGCAGTAAAGTATTGTGGACCTGGAAGGGTTTTGAGTCCTCCTTTACATAGGTCTCATCGTCCATCAAAACGCATGCATCCGGACGCTGCAAAAGACGCGAATACAATTTCCGGGCCCTTGTTGCTGCTCGCTTCTTCTGTTCTGCACTTTGTTTCGAGATTTTCTGCTTCTTGTAGGTCTTCAGGTGGTTTCGCCTCTTGATACGCTGGATCATTCCGACACTCATTCCTGCTTTTTTTGCCAAATCACGTATTGACATTGATTTGTTCTTCATGATTAGAGATACCACTTTCTGCTCCAGTTTCGGGTTGGAAGAACCGGGTTTTCTGCCTCTTCCTGGTAGCTCATCCAAAGAATAGTGTTCCCCAAACCTATTAATGATGGTTTTAACACTCGCATGATGAGTTCCAAACCGCTTCGCCAATTTTCGGATAGTAATTACCTTCTCACTTAGCCATGTGTCCAGAATCTTAATTTTTACTTCCTTTTCAATACGCGACATTTTGAAAACGCAGAATTTGAACCGCACAAACAAGTAAACAAAAGAAAGCTGACAGTGAAACGCACAGCATGCAGTGTTCAGAGCATAAAAAACCATCACAAATACATGCGTACAACGCAAATGTATGTGGATAGCTTATATTCGATACACTCCTTATCAGCTTGGAGACAAATAAAAATATCAATAACATATATTTAATGTCCGACGGAGCTGCATCATAATACATGCATCGTAAAAAGAGCTTCCAGCTTATGCATACTTGAACATAGTTAAATACAGAATTGACACATAATTGAATTTCTTTGCTAAAGGTTGTACGGAATCAAATTGCACCACTTTTAAATGGCTGTAACTTTTTACCCGTTGGGTATTTTCTATTGAAATTTCGGGTAGAATTAGTTCAATGTAGATTTGTTTACGCTGTTTAAGTTTTACTATCAGATGTGTAATCGTTGCGAAGATGGAGTCGGAAGAACAGCAGCGGCGCAAAGAAATTTTGCGCACGTACCTCAAAAATCCGGATCTTTCTCATCGTGCATCAGCAGGAAGCTGGGAATGGTACATTCTATGGTGTCTCGAGTTTTAAATCGGTACCACGAACGTTTGACCATCGATCGGAAAGAAAAAAGTGGCAAAAATGGATCTCCGTATAGTGTTAAGGATCACAAGCGGGTAGTCCAAGCTTTGAGACTATTAAAGCAAAACTAACCGTGCTATGTATATATGATATGTACTACCACCCACTGTAGCACGGAAACTAAGTCCGACAGAAATAGGCTCTTCTCTCTGTTAGACTTGATCAAGCTTTATTAACCCCCGATTATCCTAATCATGCCATTGTATGAAGGGCCAAAAATGGGTTGGGTGGATTGATAAGCAACATCACTTATACGTATCCACAGGGATATAAAGAATATCCTTCCAACAACAGGATTGAACAATTGGTCATAAGAGCGAGCTATCTAAAATGAGGATGCCCCAAAGGGCGGGAAGAAGAGCCCGCTCTCTATTCACAAACTGTTAGAAGTTGGCATTCCCACTCTCCCCATCCAGTGTGCTTTAATCGGGTGCCCTGATGGTCCCTCCCATTCCCATGAAATATTTATAAAATAGTGTATATATTTATGTAAATGAAAGATACTACAAGCATTCGTATCTATTATACATGAGCTTCATTCGGTTGATCCTAAAATGCAAGAAATGTTGTAAAGTGTTACAGTGTAGAGTTCTGTGGTTCCGCGCTTAAGCACGTTTTCGTTGTTTTCAGCGATAGCAGCAATTCACCAAAATCTTGATTCGAAGTATCCTGAAAAAGTATGTTAAATCTATTGAAATTTTACAAAACTAACATTTATACATTTTAATTTACTGTTAACACGGTCACAATTTGCTGCTGGATGCTGATTTTATAACAGCAATTCGCTATTAAAGCAAAAACTAACCGATATAGAAAAAAATTATTCTTTGGCTTCAAAACTACTCGCCTCCTTAAGCGGACCCTCCGCATCCTACTCTTTGCATAAAACCTAAGTCTTTGATTCTTTGTCAGCGTCTGTCTTAAGTAACTTTTTCGATGACCTTTCATCAATTCGAAAGGTCTGATACCTAGCTAAATAATATGTTGTTGGAGATAGTGCTTTGATCATGGCTGTCGTATAGAACGCGCATTAATATTATATTATACATTTGAATGTAGAATTGTCTGCACCTGAAACATCAAGATATATTATTACTTGCTCACAATCATGATCAAAACTCTCACCCTTTTTAATAATGAAGCGAACAATAAGATTATTAATGATATCAATTGTATAGGTATATTTGATGTTTTTTCAATGACAATTAGAGAATAAACAACAAAGAAAGAATTGTCAAGTAAATGAAAAGTGCACTTTTTGTCGATTCCCTAAATTATTTGATATCAGGTAATTGTAGATTGTTTCAAGCTTTATTTAAGAGTAAATTGCGGCAACGCCCGCCAGTATCACACATCTTTAAGTGCCTTCAAATAAACGTACTACGAAGTGGCAAATTAGAGAAAGCAGAGTGTGATACTATCACTGCTGATCATGTTCTTGGTCTCCCATGACGGCCTTTTTCATGAGATAAACCCTCTTACCTACGAAGAGGTGACAACCATGATCTTCGAAGGGGAAACAAAACCCCACCGCAAATTTTTATATTTATAATCGACCGAGCATGAAGTTGTGTCGTTCCTTCTCCAACCAAGAACACTGATTCTTTTCAATCTAAAATGTGATCACGGTAACATACTGTAAAGCTCAAAATTGATATTTTGCTACTGATGTTCGGCTTGTACAAAATTAAATAATGCAATGTAATAAAACGGAAAGAGCTCACCCGGGTGTCCCTAAGCGTCTCGTTACTGTGGTTATTGAATCCAGCATCCAGAGCCGGTTCGTGCAGCTTCCGAATAGCTGCAGTGGAGTTCCTGTTTCCAATACCATCAAGCAGCCTTCCCTAGTAGTGCTTATGGACTGAAATCTAGAACCCATCGGAGACATTTATTTTGTATACCTGACGAAAAACATTGCAGTATGTCAGCCACAGGTGTACCGCGTACTACACGCTGAGATGAGAATACCTAAAATTAGGTGTTAATTTTACCTAAACTCAGGTATTGTTGACAATACCCAAAATATCGGTAAATTAAACGATAATAAGCAGTAATTTTGACCGACAATTGGGCTATATGGATTTTACAATATTGGACGTTATTATTTACCCAAAATAGAATAAATTTTTGGTCACTTTTCTAAGTGAAAACGTAGTAATTTTTCTTATTAATCCTTCAATAACTAGTTTATTCATGTCCCAATATTTGAAGTAATAACTTATGCATTCTTTTTTGATTCTAGCTCCGACGAATCCTTTTTGAATCAATGTGAATTCCGATATGCAATTCGGCTGCACTCCGGAGCGAAAAAATAAACGTGTCAAAATGGGGTCGATGCAGGAAAAACAATTCTGTAATGAAGGAATACACTCAACGCAAAAGTAAGGTTAAACGTCGTAGGTCGAGTTCATAAAAATGATTTTTCAAGCTTTTTAAGCAAAGTAAATGGTGATAAAAAGAGCAGAAGATCGTCGTTATTGTTGATATTAGTACAAGTTATTATCAATTTCAGTTTCAGATACTAAGGTCTGTATCCACAATAACTTGGACACCTTCAAATCATTGTAACTTTTAAAATATTGCACGTAGGAATAAAACATTTCACTGTGGTATAGCTGAGAGAGAAAAAGACTATTCAAGATGGCGACGAAAGAAAAACAAGTGCGCGAGCGAATTTTGTACGGGCGTACGGCAAATTCTGACTTGTCAATACGGGACCTTGCAAAAACATTGGATTTGCCTAGATCCACGGTTGAAGATGTGCTCAAATCATTTTCGGAACGTTTGACGGCTAAGAGGAAACCGAAAAGTAACAAAAAAATTGGACGCGCTGATCCTGTCATGGACCGAAAGGTGAAAAGGATATTAACGAAAAACCCAAGTCTCTCCATTCGAACGGTGGCTCGTAAAATAGGGATGTCGCCTGGTTTTGTCCAAAAATCACAACAACGTTTGGGATTTAAGTCTTATAAAGTAAAAACAGTTCCAAATCGCAACGACAAACAGAACTTGGCAGCAAAATCACGGGCTCGACGTTTGTACTGCGAATATTTGACGAAGTTTTCATGCGTTGTTATGGACGATGAAACTTATGTCCTGGAGGATTTCAAGCAGCTTCCAGGGCTGGATTTTTATTCTGCTATGGCCAGAAATGCTACAGCTGAGCATTTCAGAACGAAGAAGGCATCGAAATTTCCCAAAAAATACCTTGTGTGGCAAGCAATTTGCACGTGTGGCAAAAAGATAATACTGTGATGGAGTGGTAGCAAGCAAATCAAGTGAACTTTGTACCAAAAACCTCAAACCCGCCAAATTACCCAGAGCTACGACTAATCGAGAGATATTTGGCTCTGATGAAGCGGAAGCTTTCTTGAAAGGAGCATGGAATCAAAGACATCAAACACTTCCAGCAAATTTGGATAAAGACGGCTTCTACGATTTCTGAAGAGTCTGTACAAACCCTAATGGACGGAGTTAAGCGCAGAGTTCGAAAATGTTATGCAAATACCGAACAACTATGTTTTGTTTCACGAATTGTTAAAACACATCCCATGAATCTGAAATAAACAACTACGACGGAAATATAATGCGAAATTTATGTTTTATTCATGTTTGGAGGTGTCCAGATTATTGTGGATACAGACCTTAGGATGTCTAACTTCACTGTAACTTCACTACGACTCCTCTATTTATGATGATTATTATTATTATTATTATTATTCTTATTATTATTATAATTTTGAATAAAGAAAAAACATTTTTGTAATAGTTCTATAAAGGGCGAACACGAAATTATTGCGACACCGAAATTGTCATGCCAATTTTCTTATAATGTTTAGAATCAAACCAAAATTTTAGGTAGTTTTATACATATATTTACTTCAAAAATCAAAAGAAAAGTTAATCGATGGAGCCTTGAGTGTAAAATTGAACGCATTTTCGCTTGATGCCCTCCATCAAAGTCTTTACAGTGTCATCCGGTACCAGTTTCTCAGTTTTTTTTCCATTTTCTTAACATGTCCTTCTCGTCTTTGACTGTCTTCTTGCTCTTCCGAAGTTCCCGCTTCATCATTGCCCAGTACTGCTCCACCGGGCGCAGCTCCGGACAGCTTGGCGGATTCATGTCCTTTGGAACAAAATGGACAGAATTGGCCTCATACCACTCCAGGACACTTTTAAAATAGTGGCATGATGCCAAATCTGGCCAAAATAGCGGAGCTTCGTCGTGCTGCTGCAAGAACGGCAAAAGGCGCTTCTCGAGGCACTCAGATTTGTAGATCTCGCCATTTACTGTGCCCTTTGTCACGAAAGGCTCACTCCTCAGTCCGCAAGAGCAGATGGCCTGCCAAATGAGATATTTGGAGGCGAACTTCGACATTTTCTTCTTCTTAAATTTGTCGTCCACATAGAACTTGCTCTTGCCGGTGAAAAACTCCAACCCCGGAATTTTCTTACAATCGGCTTTTATATGCCCTTCGGCGTCCATCACACAGCAGCCATATTTTGTCAGCATCTTCTTGCAGAGCTTCCGTGCCCGAGTTTTAGCCGTTGATTTTTGCCGCTCATCTCGGTTTGGGAAGTCCTGTACCTTGTATGTATGTAGTCCAGCTCTCATCTTTGCATTCTGGACGTAGCCCTGGTGACACATGCCGATCGTTTTAGCCAAATCACGGCTTGAGACGTTGTGGATTTGCTTTAATCATCCGCTTCACCTTTCCTTCCTCGTCTTTTTGTTCTCCGGTCCCGGCTTCTTTCCAGCTCCTTTGCCGAAGTCCAACGTCAACCGCTCCTGGAACCGCTTCAACCCCTGGAGACGGTTGAATGCAAACGTACTTTTGCATATAAAAAGGAATAAACGATCCATAAAAAATTGAAAGTAGTGTCATGAAAAACGTATTTTTGACCCATAAGACTCTGGTGAGTATCCATAAAAAAATTAATGATCACTCTGATCGATACTTTATATAAAATTTAAAAACAAAATGTCAAAAATGTACCGTTTCATATCTAGGGCATGATCGTTGAAAGTGTACGGATTACCCATAAACGTATTGCAAATGATCCATAAAAGGTTCAATAACTTTTCTTAAACTTGTTAAATTGATCCATAGAATGTAACCTTTGTAAACCAATGTAACCAATAAAATATATTCGCATGTCCCATAAATTATTTGATATTTTCCATAAATAAATTGCCAATGATCCATAAAATGATTAATAATGAACTATAAGCTTATAAAAATGATGCATAGTAAATCAGTTTTGTTCGCTAAACTATATGGTATGATTCATAAATTATGCCTGCATTTTTGCAGGTTGGAGCACTATTTTTTGTTATTTTTGATCCATAAAGATTGTAAAATAGATCCGTTACTGCGTTACTACTCAGATTTAGTTACATGTCCGTTCTTTCAGGTATCCGGATAAAATATTGCTGCAAAAGAAGGATTACGGAGTTTTTGCGGAACCGTATTGAAGATTGAAGAACTAAGACGGCAGAAAGCGGTCGATGTTTCCGACATCCGAAGTGTTAACATAGCGTAGATTAGATTCCAGGCAAACGACTGATTTAAGCATTTTCCCGGTGCGAGGCAAACGGAGGATGTTTTTGTCCCGCAAAGCACCCCATTAATAAATATACTAACCAACAAACATACTATTCTTGCCGATAACTACCCCCGCTCCCCCAACACCACAAATACCTCCCCGCCCGCCCACAATGATTATGCAAAATTTTTGTTTTTTTTTCTGCCCCGTCGTTATTTATTATGCGTCCCCCCCACAAACACTTAAAAAAAATTTTTATTTCACAAAGAACAATTTGAACTCATGTTTTTTCTCCCAAGGAACAAACAGATCCCACAAAAAAAAATATTCTCCAAACCTCCCAAGCCAATCGGCTATTTCGATAGTGAAAAGAGGTTATTCTATTCGAAAGGCACAACACAAAATGTTCCGAAGTGTGTTGGAAAGCACACTGAGAGCTGTGCTTGCTTGTGGTTTCGATTGCCGTCGTCAAGGAAAACCAACCGTTCTAACCAAGGAAGAGAAGAATCGTATTGTGCAGTGGATAATTGATTTAGCAAGGGTCGGCTTAAAAAAAAAGGCGGCAAAGGGGCATAAATAAAACATTCGTGGCACATCATCTTGGTTTCACTCGCAAGTCCAATAATCCTTTCGGTGAGAGAGCTCCTGGACGGTAGTGGTTAAAGCTAAGTTAGTAGGACTAAAAATGAACAGACGATGAGTATCATGAATAAAACTCATACATTATTCCAAATAAAATAAAATAGCATAAAAGACACGATATTTTTTTAATGCGCAGAATTAGGAACCCACTGCGCAGAATATGGAACATTTCAAAAAATGACGCGCAGAATTACGAGCAATATAACATATCCCAAAAATGGGTTTCTTCGTGTGTTAATTTTACATTTTTTAAACGTTTATATTTTTCATTCATACTTATTAACCTGAACTACACATTTGCCAAAAATCAATATTAAAAAAAACCTTATTCTATTTTTGTTATGCTATGTTTGCATCAAAAATGTCTAAGTACGCAGAATATGGTACCTTCACGGTATACAGGGGATAGACAAAATGATCGAGACAGGCAAATTTTTGATCAACTTTGTAGTACTCTTCAAGAACTATAAATTATTATCTAATACATTTTCCCCCACCAAGAATTTGTTGAAAAAATAATTAAATTTATTTACACCGCAAAAATATTCCGCCGCCCCCCGCCCACGCGTTGTCCTCCTTTCCGAAGAGGCTACCCCATATGAAATTTTTGAGAAGATTTGTACAAGATACCGTTGTCAAATTTTCTTTTTCAGTTGACCCACCGTAAAAACAAATATTTTTCCAGCCGAATGAAATGTTGATTACAAGAATCGCCTTCAAATTTACTGAGATATGGCCATTTCCGTGAAACAGGTTCTGATGAAGGCTCCTGGATGCGGTTAACTCCTTATTACTCTTTACTCAAAACATGCCATGCGACCGCCCCTTTTTCTTGGTTTTTCATCACAAACCTTACTATAAACTCAAAGTGGGTCCTTGACCATATTGGCTACTCCTGGAACCACCTGAACGTCCCCGGGGAAACATGTAGTAGAGGCCATTTACTCCAAAACATGCCGTGCGGCATCTCTATCTTCATGATTTTTCATAATTATGATTTTGATAGACTTGAGAAAACCATTGGCTACATTGGCCACTCACGAGACATTTTTGGGGGAACCTGTAGTAAGGAACAATTACGATTTTATTTTACGTTGTGGTGGTTCTGGTGGTTCTGGTGGTTCTGGGAGTGGCCAATATGGTCAAGGATTCACTTGAAGTTTATAATAAGGTTTGTGATGAAAAACCAAGAAGAAAGTTAAATATATCATTCCCTTGATATATAACGGTTAATTTTTCACATTTTATTGCTAAATTTTGCTAAAAGTATGGCTCAAATTGATGAATTTTAGTGATCATTTCTATTTTTTTTTGTGGATTTTCACCAGAGTCTTTATGGGTCAAGAATGCGTTTTTATAGAACGATTTTCATTTTTTTCATGGATCATTTCTTCAGTTTTAAAGGTACAAACTTAGGGCTGTCGTAGTTCTTTACGTGCACGAGTGCTCTTGACCACATTTATTGGGAAGCATGTAACGCAGTTGCGGTCGTAAAAGAACGTGAGATCGCAAAAGTAAGTTAGCTTTCTGAAAATTGAAAATCTACGCCAAAGTGATCCTTCTTTTACAGCAATATTTAAGCTGCATAGCTAAAGGAACGGACATGTTAATAAATCTGAGTAGTAGTGCAGTCACGATCGATTTCTTTGTGGAATTTGAATAATTCCGGCATAATTTATGGATCATACATATTATTTTAGGTGCACAAAATTGATTTGCTATGGACCATATTTAGAAGTTTATGGTTCATTTTTCAAACCTGTTATGGATCATTGGCGATTTATTTATGAAATATTTACAATAATTTAGTGATCATGTTCATATATTTTAGTTCACAAACGTTACATTCTATGGATCAATTGTTCTATTAGGTGCGCAACTAAGTTCTCGCTGTTTTTTGGTGAAAAAGGAACTTTATTTTGAAAACAAAGGTTACAAACGAATTATTCAAAGTATTACCCATCACTAGTTACGACTTTTTCCCATCTTTCTGGTAGAACGTGAATACCATTTCGATAGAACTGTTCGTCTTTTGATGCTATCCAAGAATCAAGCCATTTTGAGATGTCATCATGTGAGTGGAATTGCTGACCAGTGAGACCATGTGCCATCGAACGGAACAAGTAAGAATCGGACTGTGCAATATCAGGAGAATATGGCGGGTGGGTAGGACTTCCCATTTGAGCGTTTCCAAGTAGGTTTTCACGGGTTTCGCAACGTGAGGTCGAGCGTTGTCATGCTGAAGAATCACTTTTTCGTGTTTGTGCTCGTATTGTGGCCGTTTTTCGTGCAGTGCTTGGCTCAATCGCATCAATTGAGTTCGATACCGTTCCCCGGTAATGGTTTCGTTTGGTTTCAACAGCTCATAATAAATAACACCAACTTGGTCCCCCAAAAACACAGCATAACCTTCGCGGCGTGAATATTCGGCCTAGGCGACGATGTTGAAGCATGCCCGGGCAGTGCCCATGAATGTTTTCGTTTTGGGTTACTGTAATGAATCCATTTTTCGTCACCCGTCACAATGCGATGTAGAAAACTTTTCCTTTTTTGCCGCTGGAGCACACACTACCAAAATGTCATGTAAATTTCTGTCCCCTGAGACCGACACATGCAAGCGTCCTTTGGCACATAAGAATGAGTTGAAAGAGATGAGAAAATAAATTCAACCAAACACATCTTTTGTCGAATTGCGTATGTGTCAGTTTCAAGAGATATAATTTTACACGAAATCTTTGTTTACGTTCCCCAATTTTTTACAAACATGAATAACGTCTCGTGTAAAATTCATAATTTCTAAGTGTCGTTATTCCCCAAAAAAAAACCCACCCCCCACATCTTCTCCCTCCAAACAGCAACAACCCCATTCCCTGCTTTTTAACCATCCCCAACCCATGTAACCCCTTAAAAACGCCTTGGCGGGAAACCCTAATCCTTAACCAAGCTCTTCTTGCGTTTGACACGTATCCTCATCGAGCAATTCAGAGTCTTCGAAGTTTTTTGGCCTTCCTTCACGCGGACGATCATCAACACTGAAGAAATCACCGTTTTTGAAGCGACGAAACCAATCACGACACGTTGTTTCACTCAGAGCAGCATCACCGTAAACTTTTTGGAGCTCTCGATGTGCTTCAGCCGCCGTTTTCTTCGAATGAAAGAAGAAAATCAACACTTCCCGCAAATGACGATTATTTGGCACGAAATCAGACATCTTCAAACAACCAAAATATATAACACTAAACCAAAATCACTGATTTGGCAAAGCGGTTTGTTTAGCATATGTTTGAGCTTGGTTTATGACGCTTGAGATGTACAGCATTTGACCAGCACTTACTACTGGCGCCATCTATTGCTAAACAGCGGGAACTTAGTTGCGCACCTAATATAATAGCTGGTGACTTCAATATAAATTGGCGTGATAATAATAATTCGAATCATTTGAAGCATTTAGCTAATTTTTTCAATTTAAGACAAACGGTAGATGAATATACTTGAATTTCCAGGCACAGTAGAACTTTGAATGAGCATGTTTATTCTAATTTTGATTCTGTTTGTTCAGTTGTCGATACTGATTTGAAAATAACCGATCATGAGACAGTAGGTATTAACGTAATTAAGAATAACTTGACTAATAGCGATGATTTTGTGAAATTGAAGTGCTGGAGGAAATATTCAAAACAGGCTGCTTCTAACCTTGTTCAGAGAAGCGTGGATTTTCCAATCGCGAGTGGTAGTTTAGATAAGTCTGCAGCTGTTCTTACTAATACCATGAAAACGTGTACAAATAAGCTAGTTGAACAAAAATTTGTTTCTTTGAAGAACTCGAACAGCTGGTACAATTTGGATCTTTTGCGTCTTAAACATCTTAATGCATTTTTGAGAAGCCTCTAGTTGACTCCAGTTGTCGCATAATGTCCAGGAACACCTCCCTTGGCACGCGGAAACGCAGAAAGTGCTTCTCGTTGTAGGTATGCGTGTCACTAAAGTAGTCCTGGAAGATCTTCTGATGACAGGAACGGAAATCGCGGTCGACGTTGGGTCGTCATCCAGGGCGTGACCCTCTCCGTTTCGACCCTTGTTTATCCGCTGCCAAACTACAAATCAGCATTATATAATATCGTTTTAATGAAATGCATGCATTCACACATTCACCTTCAGCCAAACGAAAGAACAGGTATTCCTTGTCGTCAGCTAACGACGCACTACTGGCATTAAAAATTATTTGGTCAAACCAATCAATGGCAAAATGATTGAAAAAAATCTGCGATCTCTGAAAAAAGGATGACAGGTGTAGGCGGGTTTAACAGCAAGAAATTTAACACTGGTGCAGGGAAGCTGGTCTATTTTAGCTAGTTCTATTAGTTTCGCTGATCCAAATCAAGTATAAAGTTGATCTAAAAATAGACCGCCGCTGAAGATGCCCTTACCGGTAGCTTCCCGAATCCACAATTTTCTTTAGTTGCTCCATTTCACTTATCGGAGGTGCCGGACGCGTTAAATTTCAAACCAGACACTATGCAATATTAATTTCATGCAAAAACCAAAATCGCTGCCACCTAACGGCATCGTTGTTTATTGAATGGCTATCAAAAATTTTCAGCCAAAACCAAGTGACAGCTCAACACTCCGATTTGGATAGTTTCGCGAAAGGCGCCTCTGAAAATTTACTACTTTTAAAATACCTTGCTCTAGGTTAAATTGGCTATTTAAATTTTACTTCAGGATTAAGTATAAACTACCTACCAGTGAGAACGAAATTATATCCAAAATAGTGGTCCTATCAGAGTACTTAGTTTTGAGTACTATCACACTTGATTATGGATAGTTTGGTTTCTCCGTGTAGGATTTCGCAAAAGTGATGCAGCAAAAGAAAAGCACGTCACTTTCGAAGAGTAGCTTCGATCATTCTGGTTGTAATAGAAAATGTGATTTTTTTAAACAGGAAATAAGTAGATTATTACGATATTCCCTTTTTTTTCATTTGAACGGAGCTGAAAGAAATTAACGCTAAGTTTGCCTAATTTGTTCAGCTGACTGCATTTCTCCAACACAAAGTATGTTTGAAATGTATCTCATTCCCTTATTTTCCGACTATTCTCACTAAGCAACCGTAATGCATTTTGTTTGTTTTTTCGATTAAACGCGTCAAAAGTGGTATCAAAGCTGAAGCCCCACGCTTATCACCGCCACCGAGACGACGCATCGTCGTCGTCGTCGTCGTTTGAGGGAAAACAAAGGAACAAGCCGAACAATCCAATCTGGATCTGTTCCAGTACCGCCTTCAGTTGGGTTTGATATGCGCTAAAACTTGCCCGAAGGAACGCAGAACCGATCCACAAGGTTTCACTTACTCAAAATTCAATTGCCTTTTGCGATTGAATGCCGACAAAACGCCGGCACGGATTTCTCCATTGTTCTCGCGAGTTCGCCGTGAATCTCCTCACGTACATTATTAATAATAATTGCAATTACATGCATCGGTAGCTCTTCGGCTTTTCGCCCCAGGGGAATAACCATTGTTCTGGTGCAAGATGTTGTGATTATTCGGTGTTCTAGGAACTTGTTTGCGATTACGACTTCAAACACCTTAATGCGTCCATCCAGTTGAATTCCTAATTGTCGGATTTGGAGTGGGTATCCGAAAACTGTTAGCCAAAGGTTATCAATTACCCAAACACAACAACCGTGGAGTGCTCTTCTCGATCTTCCACTTGGACCGGCTTTGTGCTCGAGCCGACAACGACGATGGCGACCAGGGCCGGGGTTCGATTGCGCGTGCACACACGTAAAGTGCATGTACCACAATTACGATGTGCCATTTCGCATGTCAGTTTATCTGTTCATTTTTTTTTTCGTCTTTCTCTGGCTAAAGATTGGTTCGTTTCGCTTCTGCAGCGATTCCTTGTTTACCAGAGTTTTTTTTTTGTTACTCGTATTGTATTTTCTCATTGCTGATCTGCACTTGATTAATAGAGTGCCATTTAGTAGAGTGTGTTGTTATGTAACCTTACGGGTTGCTTCTGCTTGTCGTTGCCATTGCCGCTGGCGTCGCCACCGCAACTACTCCGACGTCGATTGTGTCGTGTGGCCTCGGAATGGTCGGCTGAGTTGGAGAGGAACCTCTTCTGGACCAGGCGATTCCCGCTGACCTGTTCATGATAATACTCTTCGAGGGCTTTCTCTTTCTGGCGCCTAGTGCGGACTCAGGTTTTGCCCTTTTGCGCTTGTTTTGATTTGTGTTTTCGTCAATGATTGAAAAGTATTGCGAATGTCGAAAAAAGTAGATGCCATTATTTCAAAAAGGGGTTCGCTACATCATTAATATTATGTTGTGGAGTTTGAATGGATTAAACACGGTAAATGGCTCTAATGTAGGCCTGTGAAATGCGATTGGTTCTACATCGGGTCCAATATATTCTCATACAACATAAAACTCTATTTATTTCAAATCGATAATCCAGTTTTATTGATAACTTTACCCATTATATTGCATATATAATACTGATCAATTACAGTATATGTTTCGGAATAACACCGCCTTTAACCTTCTTGACCAGCTTCAGACGTTTTTCGAAAGCGTCACAGGCGGCACGCACGACTTTCATCGGCATTTCGTACCAAATTCGTTTGATTACGGTTTTGAATTGGTTCATATTAGACGTCCTGTGGTCATTTACCTCCGTCGACATGTATGACCATACGAAATAATCCAAGGGATTCAGATATGGTGAACTGGGAGGCCATTCATTCTTGTCCAAAAAGTCGGTCAAATTTTTTCGGCACCAGCCCTGAACGAGAACGTCCTGCTGAAACACATAGTGATTATCTCCAAACACCTCTTGTACATATGGTTTGACACATTTCTCCAAAACTTCCGTTTTATAATTTACGGCATTCACTTTAACGCCTTTTGCAAATTCCTTCCCAAACCATCACTGACGGAGCACTTTAGAACCGTGGAATATTCCTTTCACTCTCTGGAACAGTTCTCGAAGAGAGAGCCCACAATCTGTCGTTCTGGACATTGTGGGATTGTTGCAAGTCGAATAACTTTTTGTAGGAAAAGATAAATTCTTCCTCACCGTGCCACGACAAAAGCAGACTTGCTCTTTCGAGTCTACACTGAGTGAAATAAATATAAGGACAAGACTCCATAGGCTTCCGTTGCGTTTATAGTTTCTGTTACCTAAGTTTTTGGTCAATATTCTGGAATTTTCATAAAAAACTGCTCAACTGGTTTGATTAATTTGCAATGCAAACTCTAAATTAATTATTGAAAATAAATTAAAATTCTTCCACAGGAAATAAGTATAACGACAAAGTTAAAATTACAACAAAAACGTAGTTTATTGCATGAAATTAAGAGTAAAGGGTGTCCACGATGAAATTGCCACACTATGAAATTGCTCTAACTTTTTAACCGTTGGGTAGAATTTAATGAAAATTTGGGTGGATTTAGTTCATAGTGCATTATTTTGCAAGTTTTAAAGTCCTGTGATCAAAACTCGCGGAAATGGAGTCGAAAGAACAGCTCGTGCGTGATAAAATCTTGCACATTCAACACGAGAACAAGGATCTCTCGCATCGTTCCATCGCTAAAACGTTGGGAATCGCGAATTCCACGGTGTCGCGAGTGATTAAGCGGTTCGAGGAACGGTTGACCACCGATCGGAAGCCCAGAAGTGAAGGAAAAAGTATTCCGTACAACACCAAAAATCACAACCGCGTAGTTGGGGCCTTCAACCGAAATCCGAACGCCTCCGTTCGGGATGTGGCTAAGAAGCTGCACCTAAGCCGAAGTTTTGTCCAGAAGGCCAAAACTAATGCTGGGCTTCGAACGTTCAAGGTACAAAAGGCCCCTAATCGCGACGAGAAGCAAAACAAGTCCGCCAAAACCCGTGCCAGGAAGTTCTACCTCAACATGCTGACGAAAGTTGAATGCTGTATCATGGACGACGAAACATATGTGAAGGCCGACTTCAAACAGATCCCCGGCAACCTGTTTTTCACGGCCAAGGATAAGTTCAGCGTTCCGGAGCATCTCCGCACTCAGAAGATGTCCAAATTTGCGAAGAAATTCCTGGTTTGGCAAGCCATCTGCACGTGCGGGAAGCGGAGTGCACCTTTCGTGACCCAGGACACGATGAACGGACAGGTGTACATAAAAGAGTGCCTCCAGAAGCGGCTGCTTCCTCTCCTGAAGGCCCACAACGTCCCAACAATCTTCTGGCCGGATTTGGCCTCATGCCACTACTCCAAGGACGTGCTGAAGTGGTATGCGGACAATAAGGTCAATTTCGTGCCGAAAATGTTCAACCCTCCCAACACTCCGGAGCTCCGCCCCATCGAGAAGTACTGGGCGATTATGAAGCAGCACCTTCTTAAACGACCTAAGGTAGTGAAGACAGTCGAGGAACTGAAGAAAGTATGGGTTTACATGCAAAAAACGGTTGATTCACAGGTTGTGCAGAATCTTATGGCCGGGGTTAAGGCCAAGGTGCGGGCATTTGCGTATGGACTGTAAATAAAATACGAGTAAAATGGTAAAATGAAGTTTAATAGTTATTTCTCAATCCCTGAAAATTTGATGGCAATCGGATGAAAACTCGAATTTTGCGAATCAATTTTGTGTGTGGCAATTTCATCGTGGACACCCTTTAAAAATGAGAGGGTGCTTTTTCATCTATTTAATCCAAACATGAAAAAACTTGCCTGGAGCGGAGGCCTCCTGGCCTTCGCGGGTGCCAATGCACCAACAATGTTCCTGGTCGCACGATGGAATACTTAGAAGGCTTCGGTAGGACGATAGATTGATGATTGATGACTTGTGTGCAAACGGACTGATGATAGTTGTCTAAACAAGATCGGGATGTACCATGGATTCTACCTCACCACGAACTCATCGATAAACCGTGTCTTCCTAGCTTGACTGAGAGATTGCGACATAATCAGGAATGCTTCATAATGACGAACAAGACACCACAGAGAACTTCACACATGCAAACTATAGATTAGATGCTGGGATCGGCAATTATTGACGGATGGTGTTTGATTGAAGATTGTTGGCAGTGGTTCGAAAGTAGTAGCATACAGAAACGTTAAAGCAATAATAAATGTTGCTTTGCAGATTAATTTTGCTCCGAATCTAGGTTTTCACGTATCGGACACATCCTTAAAAACCATCCCGTCCACACCCCCCCCCCCCGTTTTTCATCCCACCCTCCCATTAAAAAATAATTAACCGCAAAAAAAAACCAAAACCACTTTCCACCACACCTAAAAACGTGTAAACCCCACCAACATCTGGCTTGAATCCCAAGTAACAAATTCAATTTTAAGGTACACTTGAAGAAGTTCTCAAGACTCATTTGATAAAACCACGCATAAAACTAGATATTCTACATAACATCGATAAAACAGCCATAAAACCCTCATAAGTTCAAAAAGGCCCATACTACAGGAGGTTCTCAAGACTATTTCCCAAGATACGCTTAAAACTTGATAGTTTTATCGGTACATACTTGTAATGACATGCAGGACATGCTTAAAACTATGATAAAACTACCACAAGTTTTGGTAGTTTTATGATTTTCCTCTTTAAGAACACTTCCAGTCCGTCACAAATATGTTTCAAAGATTCCATTTTTGGATTCGTTCTGCTGAATGGGGACTTTTTTAAGAGAAAAAAAAACATCGATATACATATGATGTTTCTTTTCCAAAGTGGATACGTATGCAAATTCATTGTAAAATTGACCATAAATACATGAGTTTTTTGCCTGCAATTGATAAATTTTTCATGCGACGTTCAGTTTATTGGTGTTTTATAACATAAAAGTTCGAAAATTTTAATGCGCCACGGAATCATTGCTAGAACATTGATTTATTTGAAAAATAAAAAATACTTGACAAATCAACAATTAGGTGACAAGGCTGATAAATTGTTAGATCTTGAATAAATTGTGTCTACAATCCATTTTAAGTTTCAAAATGTATTTTAAACAGCAGAAATTGTTCGTAGCATTGGAAAAACGAGAGTTTTGTTGCATATATATGAAAATGGCTACCATTCGGAGGGAATCCAGAATAGCCACGCTCGCCATTTTTTCAATGGTTTTATCTAAAACTACCATAAAACGCATATAAAACTAATATTTCTTGCACAAGACTAACAAGATTTTTTTAGGAGTGCGATAAGTTCATCTTTACTTGTTCTATTCTTGAATAAGAGGAGTAACGCTTGAATAAAACTTGTTTGAATTACTCAAGGCAAACAAGTCTTTCGTAAGATAGCCATAAAATCATTGTGGAGAAGGCACATCATAAACAAAGAAAATGTGAACGTTCAAATCAAAAGTGCCTATGCATAGTTGTTGTTCATAATTACGGCTTATAATTTGTTGTTTTTAATCACCAGCGTAAGGCGATTAAAACATTAAAAAAAAAACTCTAACTCGAATATGCTAACAATGGATTTGGGAAGAAGAACAGATAATAATATTGCGTCGATGGCTGAAACATCAGTTGAGCGAAAGATGATTTTTCTCTTGATCTGTACGCTGAACCTAGCTTTGGAAGAAGTGCACTGTGTAGTGGATCACTAAGCGATTCCAGCGCAGTACTTCCGACTTTGGTTTAAACGTGCGGATCATGGGTAAAATCGATTTTCGCTCAGATGATATATACTAATTTTTACTTGCAACGAGTATAAATATTGTGTAGCCTATTGGGAACGAAAATGCACGACTCGGGAGAATTCAACATTAACATAACATTTGACAATCGTAGTGCACATTAAACCTTACGTCAAAAGTACTGCGCTGTATTTCCACGGTGGTGCGCCATATAACGCACTACCTGAGACGTTAGGTTTAACTAGCACAATTGGCATAAAATCAAATATCATGAGTTATGCATTTCGGTTTTCAACTGGCGACACATTGCACTATTTTATTTTATTCGTTTTACGCATAACGCATAGACCCTTTTGATAAGTTAGTCTCAGTAGGCTGCAAATCCAATGGAATGGCCAAAACAAAAAATTTCGTTGGTGGCTGAGATGAAGGAGTGTTCAATATATTGAATAGGTTTTTATTGAATTTCCGCTTGAACGATCCGCTGGTTTTTAATTTCTTCCACCTGTGGGCGTCCATTGTGACAGTTTGTTTATTTTTCACATAATGTTCTTTCTCAAGAATATTTGCTCTTATTTAAAATCAAATGGTTCTAAGAGAGTTTTATGGCAGCATTTCCAAGATACATTCATCTTAAAGAAGAATGTCATAAAACTTTTACAAAACTTTTATCAGGTTTTATGCAAGTTGCGAAACGATGTCTTGAGAGGGGGATCAAGTATCTTATAAAACTACTGATAAGGTGAATTACACTTATAAATGATGTAGTTTTATGGAGGTTTCTTCAAGTGTTCTTTAATCACTCTTGAGAACTGGTAATGAATTAAAACCACCTTAACTTGGAAAATGCCCTGATAAAACCGGATGAACTCCATAATGCTCTGATAAAACTACCATAAAACATGAATAAAACCAATTTGCATTTGAATTGCTACTTGGGTTGTGTTCTGTCTTAGGATTGGTTTGCGCACCCTTTGTACACAAACCAAGGAACCAATAATTCTCAGAAGTTCTCGGAAGTTTGAGGATCTTCTAGGACGATTTTGGAACTTCTAGGAAAATTTCGGAAAGTTCTCGGAAGCTCTCAGAACTTCTATGAACTCCTCTGTAGATTTTGGAACATCTCTGAACTTCTCGGAAGATCTCAAAAGTTCTTGGTACTTCTCGGATTTTCTCGAAAGTTCTTGGAAGATCTTTAAACTTCTAGGACGTTCTCGGAAGTTCTCTGAAGTTTTCGATAGTTATCGATTGTTCTCGATAGAATCTAGATCTAGTTGACCACCCTTGAATGATTAAGAAAAAAAATTAGGAAGCTTTGGAACGAGTTTTGGAAATTGTCCTCTTTTACGGTCGTTCCGGATCTTCCGGAGGGCCACCCAGTGGCCACCTTGGACCATACACTGGTCAACGGACCACCTCCAATCTAACTTACCACCTACACGGAGAAAAAAACAGTCCCGTTTGAAACAACAAACTTGTTGGTTGACATACAAACAAAAAAATTGGTAGTTGTAAAAGTCCGTTTTGTTGTTTTAAACCAACGATTTCGTTTTGAAACAAACAGGTACGTTGGTTGTTTCTATCTTAATATATAACCACAATATAACACAAATCGTGGTTGTTCTAAGCTAATATTTTTGTTGTTTACACCTTTATTATTACCAAAACGCAGGTTGCCCTTACCCAGGGAAACAAATAAAAATTTAAGTTTGATTCAACCAGAGCGGCGGTTAAATCAAAATGACATTTTGTTAGGAGAAAAAAACAACTAAAAATTTAGTTTGAAAAAGAATTTTTGTTAGGTTATTTCATAATCCATCATCCGGTCCCACAGCATGTTCTGACGCTGTCAGAGTCAACAATAGGCAAAAATTGAATATTTAAATTTAAAAAAAAACCTGAAAATAGTAGAAAAGCTCGCATTAACATTCGTAGATTTCTCTTAGACGGAGAGAAGTCTATTGTAAATGAGCACTTTTCTAATGTTTCTAATTTGAATTTAATTCAAATAAACAGTCTTGAAATTACAGTAGCAATGTAGGTGAATGTAAACGGAAATGTTTGTTATTTCAACCGTTTTCATTTGTTTTTTCAAACAGCAATGCAGTTTGAATCACACTTAAATTTGTTTGAAACAAATCATAAGCGTTGGTAGAATCAACCAACAAATCTGTTTGTTTCCGTAGCTGTCATAATGAAACAACCAACATAATGGTAAATTCAAACAAATGTCAGTTAAACTTAACTGCTTATTTCCCGAAATAATGACTCAAAATTTTACATTGTTTTAACCGCCGTAGCTAGTCAAATCAAACTAATATGATGTTTGTGCCCAATTCAACGTGAAACTCCGGTTAAATGAAACTTGAATATGTTTGTGTTTACCAATCTTTTTTTTCAAAAAGTCCAATTAATTAACTACAACTTCTTCTCAGACGCAATTTTATTACAACCAACGGTTTTCGAGTTATGATTTTTTGAAAAATACGCATGACAAAACACATACGCCCTTTTGAAAAATTTGTCTTGAGTCAAAAAATTCCCTTGACCCGCGAGAAATCCATCATCACCAATTCCAAAGACATGTGCAAAGTTTCATCCAAATCGGAGAGGGTCGAGTTCAGTCATTTGCTCATTTGGGCATGGGTAAAGTTGTACTCGAACCAAGGACGTTATCATTGCCAAACATCCCACTGCGGGGTAGGTTGAGGCACAGATACACCTGCCACCTCTATTTCCAACCTACCGTACACTGACGGAACTTTCTCTTCATATCTTTCATTCTAGCAAACATAACTGTCCACTCTTGGTGCCTCATGGTGATGAGCGAAACATCTCCTTCTACATAAAAAAAAAAACAATGTTAAAGAGGATATTATGAAAATGTACTTAAAAGCTCTAGTCACGCCAACATGTTGGAAAAGCTAAATGAAATTTTTGGTCGTTAGTGAACAGATAAAATTACAAATCAATGGAAAGCCAATTGACTAAGTACCTGATGTAACTGATGTGTTCAATTGCTTTTTTCTACACACTTAGAAATTATGAATTCTACACGTTTGTGCCCACAAACCAACCATTTTGACATCCAAGCCACGTAATGGCCAAAGCAGGCAGTTTCCTTTGTCCGGTTTACCGATTTATCCGGTTTGAAGGACCATAATGTTGGATTACCCGACCATAACCTGCACCGATTGGAGGGTAATTAGTAACTGCCAACTGTGAGGTGGAAAATACTGGGCGTCTGCATAAGTGGACTGAATTTGGGTCGATTTGGGAGGGTTTAGAGTTTCTTTTGCAGTTCCTTTCAACCTTTTCCACTCATCGCATTACATTTATGGAGACGCCCAGTATTTTCCACCTCACAGTTGGCAGTAACTAATTACCCCCCAATCGGTGTTGGTTAGGGTTCGGTTACCCAACATTATGGTCCTTCGAACCGGATAAATCCATAATGCCTGCTTTGGTCATTACGTGGCTTGGATGTCGTCATCGTTGACCCATAAGGGCCGGTTCATAAACTACGTAGACTCATTTTTGAAAATCTCAGACCCCCCCCCCCCCCCTCGTAGACTTTTCTCCATACATTTTTTGAAATTTTGTATGGAGCGTAGACTTTGGTCAAACCCCCCCACCCCCCAAAAAAGTCTACGTGTTTTATGCATAGCCCCTAATCGCTCCGAATGATTGCGTCACGATCTGATCCGTATCCATCCGTATGCTACGTTGTATCTAATATTCGACTCTCTCCTGTTACGTTTATCTCTGTGTTCTTGGTCCTAACCGAAAACGTTACACATTCTTACGCAACATACATAGTTCGTCCAACATACATTTTATTTACAGTATTTACATTTTTACATTTGCTACATTACAAACACTCAACACAAACAATTAACACGAAACATTCCGTTTCCATTGTGGCTCTGCTCGCATCCATGCTTCCTGAGAGTCAGAGCCGACACGACTATTGCAGAGCAGATCATCTACTATCTAGTAACCAGATGATCCCTACTGTGACGTCACCGATAACGATCGCCCGTGATCGCTGTCGCTATCGGTCGAAGTGATAGGGAGAATACCGTCTCGATTCGGTGGCACGATCGTTGGAGAGAACCTCTCATTCGGCAGTGGCGTAGCGAGGGTAGGGTGATGTAACTCCCGAACGAATGTGTTAACAATTCTATTTTTCTGAGACCCGCCAGTGAGACTGAAGTTAGCATATTAATAAGTCAGCTTGAGGTTAGCAAAAGCAGGGGTCATGTTAATTTTCCGGCAGATTTGTTGAAGACCATCATAGGTCCATTTTCCAAGACCCTAGCTCAGCACTTCTATAAAACAATAGAAACTGGATCATATCCTAACATTTTAAAAATCGCTAGAGTTAAAACTATGTTCATTTAGAAACCGGAATAATAAAATCATCTGTATCTAGGTAACGGATTGACGTACAAATAAGTTTAATACATCAAAACAAAGTGTATTTTAAGGAAAAAAATATCAATACAAATCATTTCTCTTCGTTTCTAGTGAACATTCGCACTTTCTTCTCTATTCCTCCCATCAAACGCTGCTCACCTCCGAGTCAACTTCCTTAGCACATTTGTTCCACATTTTGGTCATCTGAGTCGCGTCCCGAGCCGTTTTTCCACTTTTCTTAAGCTTCCGCTTCATTATTGCCCATAATCTCTCGATGGGCCGAAACTGCGGGCAGTTGGGTGGATTTATGTTTTTATCGATGAAATCTACGTTATTATCGCGGTACCACTGGATGACTTCCCGGCTGTAGTGGCAAGTCGCCAAATCTGGCCAAAACTTTACGGGACCTTTATGGGCTTTAATGAAAAGCAGTACGCGGTTTTTGAGGCATTCTTCCTTCGAGTCCATCGTCTTATTCGTCATGAATACTTTGGTCTTTGCTCCGCAGCTGCATATCCCTTGCCAAATCATCAGTTTTTTTTGGCAAATTTATCCATAAAAGCAAACTTAAACTTCGCAGGAACACATCCTCGTGCCGTCGCCATGTAGAATGTTTGGCCAGGAAGCTGTCCGAAATCCATTTTGACGTAGGTTTCATCGTCGACGGGCAGGCATCCTTGGTACTTCGTCAAAACCTGCTGGTGCAATTTCCAAGCTCGAGTTTTGGTGACGAAACTTTGCTTCAACGTTCTGTTTGGTTGCTTGCTGGCTCGATAAGAACGATATCCTGCTCGCAAACGAATTCTTCGAACGGCACTGCGAGCAGCAGCGTATTTTTGTGCGATTTCATTATCTGATAATCCAATGTTTGCTCTGACGATTCTCAACGCCTTCTGGTTCAGCTTGCGGACATATGTTCCACTACGACGCTTACTTTGAGGCACTCGATCCACGCTCTTTCGCTCCCTGAAACGTTGGAGCACATCATACACGGTTGATTTGGTGATTTTCATCGTTTTTGCGATTTTTATTGCGGACCACGTTGGATTATCAACGTGGGTGTGCAGAATTTTTTCTCTTCTCTCGGTTTCCATCTGGAATAACTTTTGACTCACTGCACGAAACCCCGTATAATTTATACCACAGAAATTGGGCGCCTAGGTGAACAAACCGCTGTAAGAGAATTCTTGCATTGGTCACTTTCCGTGCCGCGGCAACACAACAAGTGATTCCGGATTCTAACTGGACAGAACTTTACTTCAGTGTTCAAATCAGGAATCACTTATGACCCCTCTAACCATCGTCCAATTTCAACCCTGTCAGTCCATAACAAAATTATTGAAAAACTTTTAACCAATCGTCTTGTTAACTTTTTGTGTGCTAAGATGTGCTGCACAAATATCAGTATGGCTTTCGGGAAGGCTGTGGAACAACAACTGCTATTAGCAAGATCATTGATGAGTTGATCTGCGAAATTGATCGGAAAAAGATCGTGGGAGGGTTGTTCATTGATCTGACAAAAGCTTTTGACACATTCAACCATGATATACTTCTGAAAAAAACTTGATCGTTATGGAATAAGAGGAGTTGCCAACGACTTGATAAACAGCTATCTATCGGGTCAGAAACGATTTGTAGAAATTAATGGTGTCCGTAGTAGTTCACGTCCGATTGATATTGGTGGTCCTCAGGGGAGTAACATAGGCCCTCTGTTATTTCTGTTATTTATCAACGATCTGGGAAATTTGAAGCTTCATGGGACACCAAGACTTTTTGCTGATGACACGGCATTATTCTATCCTCGTTTTTATGTTCAATCTATTATTAAAGATTTCGAGTTAGATCTAGGAAAACTCATAGAATACTTCAATGGCAATCGCCTTACCCTGAACTTGACTAAAACTAAGTACATGGTTTTCCATTCGTCAAGGAAAAAAAATAAGCTACAGGCCGATCCATGTGTCGGAAACTTGCATATTGGGAATGTTGCCTCTTTTAAATATCTAGGGTTGCACTTAGATTCTTGTCTTTCATGGGACACTTACATGAAGCACGTATCGAGCAAAGTTTCTTCATTATGTGACCTCATGAAAAGAGCACGCTGCTTTGTACCCAACTCAGCATTGCTGCAATTTTATTTCGCGTGAATTCATTCCATACATCAATACCTCATCAGCGCGTAGGGTCATGCTTCTAAATTGAAAATGAAAATAAAAAAATCAAACATTGCAAGTCGAGCACTCGACACTGAAGAAGTCTGTAAGTCGCAGACGAAATAGGCCTATCTGTCAAAAGAGAAGCTTCCTATAGTGGAATTTAAAGGAATTTGCTCGCGTTTACTAGTGATAATTTTGAAAAAGTGCTTCAATATTTTATTTTTTTATTTTTGTTAAAGTGATCATATGAAGTGTTAATTTTAAATTCTCTAGTTTTCCCAAAACACAACAGTTCGCCTACTCCACAAAAAGTTTTTTTAAAAAATGTATTAAAAAAGAAAAAGTTTTCCCAAAATAGATTTCAAAAGTAATCTTCAATTTATCTCCGCTATTTTAGACAGTTTCTCTTTATACTTATTTTCGGCACAAAACCATCCCCATCCTAGGTTTGCGCAATTCTCAAACAATCATGTTTGTACACAATACTTTGCACAATTATAGTTTCCATCACAACATTGTTTTTACAACTAGAGCTAATTTTCAGAATTCTAGGCATGCAAATGATTTCAAAATAATAACGAATAACATTATCTTTAAAACCAAGCTAAAGCAGCACTTCTTGAGGAACGTAAATGATTATATTTTCTAAATGTGTCAACACAATTTTGCATAAAGATACGGTCAAAATTGGTCAATATCAACTTGACGTATTTCTTTCAATTTTGCATTTAAAAAACCTGAACACCCCTCATTTTGAAGGTGTGTGTGTGTAGAATGTTGCTCCTATTTTGATTTTGGAATTCACTCTTCAGTTGTCAAAATGCCGTCCAAGCAAGAAGAGCAGCGTATCAAAATTTTGCTCGCGCATCGCGAAAATCCGAGCTACTCGCACGCAAAGTTGGCAAAATCGCTAAAAGTTGCCAAATCAACCGTTACAAATGTAATTAAAGTGTTTGGGGAACGTTTGTCGACAGCCAGGAAGTCTGGATCGGGGGAAATCGAAAACCGGAAGCCGCTGAGACGACAAAGAGAGTTGCCGGTAGTTTCAAGCGAAACCTAACCTATCTCTCCGAGATGCCGCAAATAAGCTGGGTGTATCGTCTACAACCGTGCATCGAGCCAAAAAACGAGCCGGACTATCGACTTACAAGAAGGTAGTGACTCCAAATCGCGATGATAAACAAAATACGACGGCCAAAGCGCGATCCCGGAGGCTGTACACGACGATGCTGACGAAGTTTGACTGCGTGGTAATGGACGACGAAACCTACGTCAAAGCCGACTACAAGCAGCTTCCGGGACAGGAGTTTTATACGGCAAAAGGAAGGGGAAAGGTAGCAGATATTTTCAAGCACACGAAACTGTCAAAGTTCGCAAAGAAATATCTGGTTTGGCAAGCCATCTGTACCTGTGGCTTGAAAAGCAGCATTTTCATAGCTTCGGGACTGTCAACCAAGAAATTTACGTGAAAGAGTGTTTGAATAAACGTCTGCTGCCTTTCCTGAAGAAACACGGTTGTTCCGTACTGTTTTGGCCGGATTTGGCATCTTGCCATTACGGTAAAAAGGCCATGGAGTGGTACGCCGCCAACAACGTGCAGGTGGTTCCCAAGGACAAGAACCCTCCCAACACGCCAGAGCTCCGCCCAATTGAGAAATACTGGGCTATTGTCAAGCGGAACCTAAAGAAGACCAAAAAAACTGCTAAGGACGAGCAGCAGTTCAAGGCAAACTGGCTTTCTGCGGCGAAGAAGGTGGACAAGGTGGCTGTACAAAATCTGATGGCAGGGGTCAAGCGTAAGGCCCGGCAATTCGGATTTGGAAAAGCGGAAGCCTAACTGAATATTTTTCCTGAATTTTATACTAATTGAACTTGAAAAAGAAATTTAATTTGATTTTTTTAAATAAACGATTTCACCGATTTACACGCGTTTTCCCTTGACCAAATTTTGACCGTATCACCCTTTACTAATCTCCTAAAAAAAATAACAATATACAACACTACCTCGAAATATTACCGCACCAATCCAAATTAATCATACAAATTTTTACCAAGTAATTATCCAATTTTTTATTTCTATGTTAAGTTTTTCTAGTGCGAATTGTTATTTTTTCGTTGGAACAGTGTTTAATAATTTGGTAAAAACGTTATGAATTTTCAATGCTTAATGTTTATTAATTAGTGCCAGTTCATATTTTAGTCATATTATTTTTCTACTAGCTGATCCATATATATAAATCAAAGAGGATTGTGAATTCCAACTTTCACATATTGTATATGAATCATCTTGTATATTTCATTGCTCTTGCATTTGTAGTAAAGAATTTTAGAGTTCAATATTTGTCATTACTTTATCATTACTCAAAATATCATTTTATTTGACAATATTGTTTAATTGATTTTACTTCATAGATGATTTAAACATTAATTATTGTTTTTTAATGCTCATTTGTCTTTCACTCCCCTTTCAATTTAATCTCTTCCCTGTTCTTGTCACTCAGGAGCAATAACTATTAGGCCAGCAAAAATAAAAGCGGATTGCTGTTATACCTTATGCTCAAATAT
>JAHHFK020000029.1:0-56234 GCA_024533555.2 Aedes koreicus | reverse complement strand
TTATGGATCATTGGCGATTTATTTATGGAATATTTTCAATAATTTATTGATCATGTGCATATATTTTAGTTCGCAAACGTTACATTCTAAGGATCAATTTTACAAGTTTAAGGAATGATATTGAACCTTTTATAGAACATTTGCAATATGCTTATGGGTATTTCGTACAATTTTATCGATCATACCCTAGATATATAACGGTACATATTCAACATTTTATTGCTAAAACTTACATAAAGGATGGATCACATTGCTGTATTTTATGGATCATTTTCATTTTAATATAGATTTTCATTAGAGCCTTATGGGACTTAAATACGTTTTTTATGGAACGAATTTCATTTTTTCATTGATCATTTCTTCAGTTTAAAGGTGCAAACTTAGGGTTGCCGTTAATTAGCGTACAGTACAATGAATGTATCGCATCCAAACTCGTCCTTGGAAGTATTTTGCACGGTTCCCTGGCGTTCGGCGAACGGATCCGTTGCCACACCGATCGACAAGGTAAACGGATCACTTGGTTTGTTATTAAATGCACTAGCAAATGTAAGTATCTACTACCTACTTGGTAGAGCACTTGTAAGACTCCCTGGATGAAAAGCCTCAGGGTCGGCACGCTTACCGAATGCAAGTCGTGGGGCAGGGAATGATCGCACGCGATACACAAAATACTCTACAAGCACTGCGCTTTATCAAATTATCGGTTTATTTAGTTTTCCTGCTTTTATTCTCCCTTCTTACTTTCTCCTATACTTCTTAATTTTCCCATTTTCTTGCAGTCTATCTAACCTTGTGTTCTTTTTCGGGGCCCTTTGCAGCACAACCACCACGTGTCCTCCGTCGTCTGCCGCCTCCTCACCACTTGTCTCCTACCGTTATCCTGGAAGGCGATGTGAGAATCCTGCGCGCGCTTTACTAGTTGAACGGGGTGGCGATGGCGATCACCTGGGTCTACGTCCTGGGCAACCCACAAGCGTGGTACGTGCTTGGGTGCCGGTAGTGGCCGTGACTTATTTGGGGAACCGTGTAGCCTGCCGGTACGTCTACCGGAACTTTTCACTAAATACAACGGGGTCCTGTTGTCTTTTAGGACCTTTTTGTTACCCACAATGGCGGTTGTGCGGTGTTACCTGTTGTACACTTTGTCCTCTTTGTCCGTCGCTCACGTCCTTTCTTTCACTGTCGTATTTCTTTATTGTAACCTTAGACTTCCAAACTAGGATCTTTTTGTTGGGCTAGCAACTTAAGACCGTTTAGCTTGATGGTCTTTCGATAAATCATCAAATGTTTCAACGTCCAGGGGAACATTGGGTCACTGCCCTTGACTGCTGGCCAATGACCCGAATCATTCGCAAATTTTCGTCATCTTTCGTGGCCGTTATCATCCATTTAAGATGGCCATGCCTATCGCCACCCCTAATGGACTCCCAATAGGCGGTTGTTTGTCCATCTGGTGGCGGATTTTGCAAGCTTTGGTGGGGTGGATGGCTACGTTCTACCGTAAGCACTTCTAAGTTTGCCTACCCGGGAGTTTGCTTATATGAGTGAATTGCACCACCCCCCCCCTTTTTCCCCCCTTTTTAACAAAAAAACAAAAAAAAAACCCAAAAATCTAAAAAAAACCCAAAGGAAAAAACAAAAACCAGAAAAATTAGACACACCCACACAAAAAAAGATAAAAAAAAAATATTTATTTTTTTTTTCGTCTCCCCAAAAAAGAGAATTGTTTTGAGAAAAAACACAAAAGTATAAAAAAACACCGACACAAGAGTCGACATTTGTTGACACATTTTTCTACTCCTAATCCGCGCCGCGAGAGAGAAAAAACAACAAAAAAGACTTTATTCCCCCCGACACATTTTTTTTTTTCCTTCTTCTTTTTTTCTCCCCCCCCTTTTTTTTTTTTCAACCGTCGTTTCATCCCCCCAACCCCCGGACGTCCCCCCTCAGCAAAAGGTAAGACTACACCCTCCACAAAAACGTGTAGGCAACTGGCAACTGTATCTTACACGGTAAGCTTCCTTTACCCATTAATGGGTACGATTTATTATTATTGTTATTCCTCCTGTGGAAATTTTTACCCATTTTACCGTAAAACGACGTCTACCCATTTAAATGGGTAGACGCCGTTTTACGGTAAAATGGGTAAAAATTTCCACAGGAGGAATAACAATAATAATAAATCGTACCCATTAATGGGTAAAGGAAGCTTACCGTGTAGCCCCCCTCCCACAAATTCCCCCTCCACTCTTTTTCATTTTATCACATATATATACACTTAACAACAAAAAAAAAAAAAGAACAAAGCAGAAAAAAAAATAAAGCAAAAATCCAACCAAAATTAATAAATTATTTTATTTTTATCTATCCTCTCCCCGCTTTCTTTCCGTATTACCTACCCCCCGCCCGGCCGGCAGGAAAGAAAGAAATTTATTGGCACAGTAGGGCCCACCCGCCCGCCCACCAGCCCCCCCTCCAATCCCGCCCCCCCCACCACGCCACCCCCCAACACCCCCCCCAAAAATTCTTTTAAAATAACATAGCGAATCAAAACAAAGCCAAAGATACTAGTACCGAAAGGTACTGAAAAGCGCAAGAGTGTATAGCAAGGTACAGACTGCAAGGTATACCAATAATCAATGTGCGACTATAGCGATTTGAAATTGGTTCACTGTTGTAGACCCCCTCTTGCGCTTTTCAGTACCTTTTGTTACAAGTATCTTTGTTTTTGTTTTGATTCGCTATGTTATTTTGACAGAATATTTGAGAGTGTACTGGTGTGAGTAACGGTCTTCGGGGCGAATCATTAAGCTTGGGACCGAGCTTAGGACCGGTGTGCTAGTACTTCCCGAGCCAAAAAAAATATTCGTTTTCTTCATGACTATCCACCCGCTGGGTATACTTCGGACCTAGGGGTTCTACAAAAGTGAACACTACACAGAAAAAAATCTTGTTGTAAAAACTACCATTTTACCCGACTATGCCTATCTTTAAAACTACCATAAAATTTTGTCAAATTTACTACGTTTATGGTAAAACCTTCAACATTTGTGGTATATTTGACTGACCTCATGTTGATATCAACTGCACCATGGTCGATCTAATCGCAGGCATGGTAAAATCAAACGCATTCATAGTCAGCTGAAAATTTTTGGTGATTGCGCTTAATTTAACCCTCGAAATGGTAGTTTCTACTGCGGTTTCTTTTGCTTGTAGTTACATATTGATTGTTGATATTACCATATTTCCAGCGGCTGGATAGTCAGGAAGAAAATGAATATATTTTTTGGCTCAGGAAGTACTATAGTACTATAGCTATAGCACACCGGTCCCAAGCTTAATGATTCGCCCTTAATAATGTTGCTGATAACTTAACTCGCACCAACACACCCTCAAATGTTTTGTCCAAATAACAATCGAATCAAAACAAAAACAAAGATACTAGTACCGAAAGGTACTGAAAAGCGCAAGAGTGTATAGCAAGGTGCAGACTTCAAGGTGTGCTTCGGAACTGTTCGCTGTTCACTGTTCTACAACAGTGAACCAATTCAAATCGCTAGTTGCATATTGATTGTTGATATTACCAACAATCAATATGCAACTAGCGATTTGAAATTGCTTCACTGTTGTAGAACCCCTAGTTCCGAAGTACACTTTACAGTCTGCACCTTGCAATACACTCTTGCGCTTGGTAGTACCTTTCGGTACTAGTATCTTGATTTTTGTTTTGATTCGCTATGTTATTTTGACAAAACATTTGAGGGTGTGTTGGTGCGAGTTACGTTATTAGGGGCGAATCATTAAGCTTGGGACCGATAAAAGATAAATTTGCTGTTTTTTCGCATTCATTTGCGGTTCATTGGTTTTTATTACATATATAAAATTCATTTTAATTTTACATATGGTAGATGTACCTATAATAATCTCATCATTTTGCAATTCATCCTACCTGAAATAAAACGATATACACGTGACAGGATTAGTTAGTAATGTTTGTTGTAGTTATTTAACTTAAGCAAACATTATAAGAAAACGAAACCGATCCTTCAACTGCCCAATTGTTTGATTCATCGTAGGATGAATAAACGAACAATGAGATTAATATGGGGGCAGTTACCCTACGGAAAAGATTTCTTGTTCCTTCATCAAGGACTCCAATTTTGTACAATATTTCCTCCCTTTTTGGCACTAACTTTTGGCTGCTCCGTAAAACTCAACAGAACTGGCCAGCATTCAACTTTGAAATGGCGGGATAAGGTCGAGTTTGACAGCATGGAATAAATTAACAATACGTTCGGTACTTCTATACAGTTTATTTTGCAAAAGATTTAATTTGCAGTACAATCGTAATTTGTTTTTACAGTGTTGCGGAGCTGCAGCGATTTACAGTTTCGATCGGTAGTTTGTTTTTACAATTTTCGGTAGTTTTCGCAAATTACAGAAATTCTGTATTATTGATTGCTGGATTTTTGTAAAATGTCATATTTTACAAAATGTTCGGTACAATTTCTGATTAACAGATAGAATCCGAAAAAAAAAGAAAATGTACCGAACATAATTTTGGAAATTTGGTGTGTAATTTTGGAAATTTGGCTGTAACCGGCCAGTACCCATTAATGCGTAAAAATGTACCCATATTTTGATAGTATATGAAGCTGTCAAAAAATGTGTACTTTTAAAATCAAAATAATGAATACTAAAGATCAATTTTTTATTTTCAATGAGAGACGAAAAGATGGGTATTTTTTTACCCATTAATGGGAAAAAAATATCTTAGCATTTTCCTGACCCACTTTGCATAATTAAAAGTGCGCTATTCGAGAAATAAAAAAAAAAATTCGCGGAATTCAGTCCACGAAAACGCGAAGAATATGGAAGAGCTGAAGGTTAAATTGAATAGCGAAAGCTTTCAAAAACTAAGAGGTTCGTTAATAATTTATTATAATAATTTAAAATGCTTAAATTTCATTAGTAGAATCGTACTTAAGAGTATGTGTCACTTCCGGGGCGTAAAATCCAAGCTTTCATCAAGTTGACGTCAAAATTATTTAAATCTTATCAGATATATTCCACGAAAGCCTTCAGGAATTGTTTGGGCGATGTAGGAATCTCTCTGGATGATAAGGATGTGATGACCGCTTCAATGGACCACTTGAACGTCGCTGGAATATTTGCCGATGTGAAAACCCCCGAACGAAACATGACTTACCTGAGAAGTAAAAGGCCTGTGGCTTAAGGGTTGTCGTTACGAATGAATACACAAGTGCAAATACAAATACAGTTATTGCGATCTATTGTAATGCTCATTATTCAATATCACAATTAAAAATAAAAACTAATAAAGAAAAATGGGTCTTTCATACCCATTTCGCAAATAACAAACATTTTGAAAAATGGGTATTTCATTCTCATTTCCCAAATAACAAACCTTTTAAAAAATGGGTATTTCATACCCATTTCCCAAATACCAAGCATTTTGAAGAATGGGTAAAAAATACCCGATAGCCTGTACGGTAGGAATCAAAAACCCATTAATGAGTAAAATTTCACCCATTTTTCTAACCTGTATGCAGCTGTCAAAAAATGGGTAAATACAAAAATACGAAAATGGGTAAAATATTACTCATTTGGATAATTTGTCAATGAAAAAAATATGGGAATGTTTTTACCCACAAATGGGTATTGAAAATATTTCATTTTCTTTTGTTTGCACCTACCAGACCATCCATCTTACCTCTCATCAGTTTCCCATACACGGTTAGCTTCCTTTACCCATTAATGGGTACGATTTATTATTATTGTTATTCCCCCTGTGGATTTTTTACACATTTTACTGAAATGGGTAAAAAACTCCACAGGAGGAATAACAATAATAATAAATCGTACCCATTAATGGGTAAAGGAAGCTTACCGTGTAAGGGATTCACTACGGATTGACCTCTGCCCCGATTTTCAGAAGTTTCAGAATGCCTCTCTCGAGAGGCTGCAGGGTAAGTAGGACTAGGTGTTATACACAAGTACGGTATAAGAAAAAATCTTTACATTGCAGGTCTGAAATGTCCAGTGTCCGGCTACAATGGGTAAATTGAGTTAACCGCATTTAATGGGTTGACTCCCTTTTTGGGGAAATGGGTGAAATTTTATCCATTAATGGGTTTTGATTCTTACCGTGTGACGTACAGGATCTTTACCCATTAATGGGTAAAATTGTTTTACCCATTAAAGGAGATAACCCACTTAAGTTCGAAATGGGTGATATTTTACCAATTAATGGGTTCTGGCCAGTTACAGTGTAGGCAGACATTAATTATGCAGTGGTGTGCTAGGTAGTGTGATCTTATTGGTAGCCATCTTTTGGTAAGGCGCAACGTACAACGCCTGAAATAAACCGCTTCTTCAAAAGACCGAGAAGGTTTTAATTCAAATGCGTACAATTTCAAATACGTCCTTTTCAGGGCGACTATTTCAATTTTGAGAGAGTTTGTTTGATTGTACAGCATTGAGAACAATTACAAATGGCTACCGTCACGAAAAATTGAAACACCGGACGCTAAAATCTCGATCGTTTCTTGATTGATTTATATTTGAGATTTTTTCTCTTTTCAACTAGAGGTTTGCCATTTTATTTACTCAATTATTTTGAATTTTACAAATAAAAGATGAACATATTTTGTGTGCATATTGATCCATCGATGTTAAAAAATTTAAGGAATGTTGCGTTCCAGCAAGTATCAAGAAACTCCCTATCACCGGCAATGTTTTGATTCTCGAACATGATATTCCGAAGTAACGATTCGCGTTGGATAGAGTTTCGGATAGAGAAGTTAACGATTCGCGTTGGATAGAGTTTTACTTTTAGGAAGAAATAAGTTTTGAGAAACTGTGAAAGTGAGACTAAGTGTAATTCCTAAGCGTTTTGATGCCAAACGTATTGCAAAATTTCGGAAGTGCGTTAAGATCGAACATACTGAAAATCCTCCGACAATGTACCGATGCCGAGTAAAGTAGGGATATTCGGACGAAACTTAAAGCAGCCAGAGGTAATACGTTGCCAACTACTGGTTGAGACACTGGAGAAGGGCCTTCAACTCGAGGCCGTATCATCATTTAAACTTTTCTGAAAAGTGTTCAAAAGAATTTTCTAATGCTGAACCAACGTTCCATTAGAACTGTACCTGCGTTGCAACATTGTTTGAAAAAAAAAAAAAAATTTTGTGTTATCTAATATATATAAAGGGAATGCTAGATTCGACAAAAAATCATGGAATATTTCATTCAAATGTAAACCTGATATTGCTGTAATCAGGTCTGTTGCATGAAAGATTGCAAACAATTTCTGTGAACGTTCCGATACGAAACTAACGAAACTAATCAAACGGATTAACGTAGTCTACGTCAAGCAGTCGTGTGTTAAACACAACCCCACTTATTTCTTCCTGGTTTTCATGGTCTCGGGATCAAAGAACCTCCGCGTTTTTATATTTTCCTTGAAAGTTGCTGAATAATGGAAACACGTGTTGGAATAGTCAGCAAGAACAGCATTTTTGAAAAAAAATAGCTCGAAAACTGATATACATACATCACCATATTTTTTATGTATCATGTAAAAAGGTCTAAGCTTTCAAGAAAAAAAAATAAAAAAAACGAGTAGGTTCGTTGGTTCCGAGAGTATTAAAACCATCAAAATCAAATATTATCCATGTTTATCTAATAAATGTCGCAATTTAAGTTCACATTTTTCATTAAAAGTATATTTATTTATTTTTCATGTGATGAAATCGGTTCAGTGGTTCAAAAGTTATTTTTTTTTAAAACTACAGTTTTTTTTAAGTCAATTTTTAGGATCGCCCTAACGCGGAGATGGTCACCCCAGACCGCAGTATGTATGAAACCCAGTAGACACGTATTCACGCGGCCCCCGAAGGGAGATGGCCTTTATTTTACACCTAGATGTTTGAAACTGATAATCACTAGTTTACAGCATTTATGAACTCGGTAAGCTGATCATCATTTCTAATGTGAAATTTTATGCAAAATATAAAAAAAAACCGTCAAAAAAAATTAAAGTAGAACAGTTTTCGAGATATGGATAACAGTTGTTTTTTTTTATAAATGAACAAAAACACAAAACACATTTACTTAAAAAAGATTATCTCCAACGCGTGTGATCCAATTTCAAATATTTTGTCATTAAACGAAGCAAAATCAAATTTAACAGCGATCTTTTGAACATTGCAATATTCTAGGAGTAATAGTTTCGACGCTATTTATAAGTATATATAATTTTTCGCGATTTTTTTTGGAGATTTGTAAAAAGAAATTGCTAAACATATGATTAATACCAAAATAACGTCAACAAAAAAATAAAATGCATATGTAGCTTAAAATAAAATAAAAAAACGAAGAAAATAAGGCTCAATGATGAAAATCTGTTGAAAAATGAGGAAGTTATGCTGGTTTTTGGAAAAAGTGCAGAAATGCGGGAAACAACAGAAACTCCAGCATGACTCGTCGAGGCCCCAGGGAACCGGAAGCAATCCTCCAACTGGAATCGCTGGACCGACCTCGACACTACCGGACAACATTGAAGCAAGCATATCGCCTTCGTTGACGGTTTCGGGAGATATTCTTTCGTCGGGGAACCCTCCGCCGGAGTAGGCTATCTCCACTGTCGGGAAGTATGCCGAGTAGCACCGATTGTGACAAACCGCCAGTTCAGGGTCGTCGGGGCGCCAGTGAACCGGAAGTCACCCTCCAACCGGAATCGCTGGACCGACCTCGGCATCCAAGTGGTCAACAAGAAGAGTAGTACATCTACAACTGGAGTGCGCAGCAGCAGAAGTTTTATGGTGATGAGATCAGCGAACTAGCGTAACCAACAAAGAAAAAAAACCACACACACACACACACACACACACACACACACACACACACACACACACACACACACACACACACACACACACACACACACACACACACACACACACACACACACACACACACAGATTTGGTTTACCTTCTGTTCTATTGTTTGGTACGATATTCTGGCATCTAATTTTAATAGATATTGGTTACCCTTCAAAACATCTACATTTTTACGACACCGGTAAAATTCACTGCTTTTCTACAATCTGCGTTCCGTTTTGAAACTTTTTTAAAATTTTATTTAAAAAAAAATTATTTTGAAATTTGTTCGGAGAATCTGGATAAACCATGGGTGCTTTACGTTCTGTGTAATTCGAGCAAAACATGCCTGGCAAGGTGGATAGCAGGTAGAAGGTATGTATGGCTTACCACTGGTCCCATTCAAATTTTTTATATACTCTCATTTCTGTCACTGTAAAGCCGCTATTTGTCCTTTGATAAGCCAGTTATTTGGAATGAACCTTTTTGCCATGCTACGGATTGTTATTTCTGCCTCACCGAAGTTCAATAACATGGCCGCCATAAGTCGGTGCAGTACGCTGATGTGCAATCCGTAGAAAAACCAACTCCACATTCGAATTCAAACCGGTAACCTATTTGCCCAAAACGAAAAAGGGAGTCTTCATTTGAAAATACTGCCCACCTGGTTAACGAGGACGCAGATGAAAGCGACACAGAATTTGAAACAAAACCATCATTATTTTCCCAAGCAGAACTCAATGATTTGGTACGTGATTTGGAATTGTCGAAACAGAAATCTGAACTGCTTGCATCACGCTTAAAAGAAAGAAATTTATTAGAGCCTGGTGTGACAATTTCGTACTACAGAAATCGTGATGAACAATTCGGTAAATACTTCTCCGAACAAAATAACGCTAGTTTTTGCCGAGATGTAAACGGTTTATTCGAAGGGTTTGGGGAGCATCAAAATCCAAGTGAATGGCGTTTGTTTATCGACAGCAGTAAACTGAGTTTGAAGGCTGTTTTACTGCATCAAGGAAACAGGAAACCCTCGATACCGCTGGCTCATGCTGTTAACATGAAGGAATCGTATGAATCAATGGCGCTGCTGCTGAATTTGATAAATTATAAGCAACACTCTTGGAAGATTTGCTCCGATCTTAAAGTTGTTGCCATGTTGACTGGGTTACAACAGGGGTACACAAAATACATGTGCTTTCTCTGTAAATGGGACAGCCGAGCACGTAAGGAGCATTACGTTCAAAAAGACTGGCCAAAGAGGACAAGTTTGACTCTTGGGAAAGAAAACGGGAAATGTGTTCTCCTCGTGGATAAAGATCAAATTATTCTCCCACCGTTACATATAAAACTTGGACTATTCAAGAATTTTGTAAAAGCGTTGGAAAAGAATGGACCTGCATTTGAATATCTGAAATCAGTATTCCCAAACATATCGGATGCAAAGATTAAGGAAGGTGTTTTCGTGGGTCCTCAAAAAAAAATTTAATTGATTGAGGACAAACATTTCTTCGCAGTTTTGGCTCCTGATGAGTAAGCGGCGTGGAAATCATTTCGACTGGTTGATACGAATTTTCTAGGCAACACTAAAAGTGTGGATCATGTTGAATTTATTGAGAATATGTGTATTTCTTTCGAATTTCTGTTTTTTCCCGCATTTCTGCACATTTTCCAAAAACCAGCATAACTTCCTCATTTTTCAACCGATTTTCACCATTGCGCCCTAATTTTCTTTGTTTTTTCTTTGGCTTTAAGCTACACATGCAATATATTTTTTTGTTGACATTATTTTGGTATTAATCATATGTTTAGCACAATTTTTTTTATAAATCTCCAAAAACAAAAATCGCAAAAAAAAATATATACTTATAAATAGCGTCGAAACTATTAGTCCTAGAATATTGAAATGTTCAGAAGATCAGTGTTAAATTTAATTTTGCTTCATTTGATGACAAATTATTTGAAATTGGATCACACGCGTTGGAGATATTCCATTTTAAGTAAATGTGTTTTTGTTCATTTATTAAAAAATCAACTTTTATCCATATCTCGAAAACTTTTCTACTTTTATTTTTTTTACGGCATTTTTGAATTCTGCATAAAATTTCACATTAGAAACATTAGTCGAATTATAAAGTTCATCACTTTTGATTTATTTTGTAAACTAGTGTTATGTTTATGTTTTTTTTTCTTTCTTTTTCTGCGCACCATGCGTTATAAGGTTCGAAGATTTGCAAACAGATGAGTGATGGAGTAGATATGAAAACGGTAAATTCATTTCCAGTGTGGCTGCATTAGTGCTGCACTACATGTTTTCATCTGATGCTGTTGATTGTTTGTTTTTCCTTGTTATGGACAGTAATATGCTGCTTAAAGGCATAGCCAGATGCTAGTAAAAATTTAAATCAGCATGATGTTAACAAGTATCAGCATTCGTTAGCATATCCTGAAAATCGTGCTATTTGATTGAGATGATCTCCAGATTAAGCCAGCGGATTCACGATACTTTGTCGAATAACATTTGGTCAAATGATATTTATTCGAATTCACATATCCTCGAAAGAACATTTAGTTTATTGCACATTAAGTTGAAAGAGCATGTTTTTCGAAATTTAAGTCGAAAAAACATGGTTTCATGGATGAGCTTGGTCGAAGGGAAGTTTAGATTTGAAAATAAGGATCCACAGAATGAACAACTTATTTGATATCGTTCCTTTATGTTTGGTATGGAGAATGCAATAATACGCTTGTGTTGTTTTTGGGAATTACTTCTACAGTAAGTTTTTAAATTTAAAAAAATTTGATTTTTCAAAGTTAGCACTGCTTGATACTTTTACATCCTTCATTATGCCGCTAAGAATATAATAATACGCAAGAGCAACTCGTTATACTAAACACTGTACCAAAAACATGAGACACAAAAATGGTCGCCTAAAATTAATTTTTAGTCGGATTTTCTTCAAACTTTAAGGGAATAAACTACATCATTATGGTTAGGTTTATAATTCATTGGTTTATTAGATCACTTCTATGCAGATTGTCCGTACTTTGCCCTTGATAACACTCAAGAGGTTTTGGGCAATAGTCTTGCTGACTTCTTTAGATACCTTTACCCCCTGTTTCTTCAAAGCCTGCTCATTCTCGAATACTTTTGGTACTTTGAAGTTTTACGAAGTTTAGCCTTCATGATGACTCAAAACTTTTCAGTCGGACGAAGTTTCGGTGAGTTCAGTGGGTTGAAGTCTTTTGGTACAAAAACATTATTGTTATCTCTAACACGGCCGCGTGTAGTGGAGGGATTCCAAAATGGCGTCTTATCTTCGTGAGGAACCGCAGGAAGGGCAGCAGGAGGCACGCGTCTCGGTAAATTGCCCATTCATGGTACCCGTCGTAATGTATGGTTGGCTCACCTGCCAAACCAAGAACTTTTTGGTGAATGTCCATCTTCTTCTTCCTTACATCCTCAGGAACGGCCCACCGTGATATGGTACGTAAATCTCCTGCCCCGATAATTGCTTTGTGTCCACTTTGATGTAAGTCTCGTCGTCCATCACGACCCACCTCGGTTTCGTCAGCCACTCTCGGTACTGCACGGGTTTTGCTAACCGTGTTTTGTTTGCCGTTTCTGTTCGGTGCCTTTCTGAACTTGTGGACGTGTAGGCAGCCACGTTTCATCGTTTTTTTTTTTTTGATAAACTAGATGGAAACCTCTGCCCTCTTCGTCACATCGCGGATCGAAATATTCGGTCGACGCTTGAACAGATTCAACAACTTCCCTGCCTTCACCACTTCATCGGTCTTCGGTGTTCTGCCACTGCCTATCCGCTCGGATTTTCCACGATGGCGCACATAATTTTTTTGGCTGATCTGCTTATGGCATTGCAACAAGAGAAGATCCTAATCTGGACCAACGGGTCTGTGCTAAAAGGGGGGGGGAGCTTTTTGGCACAGACCCGTTGGTCCAGATTAAGATCTTTTCTTGTTGCAATGCCATGTCGATAACCCCTGACAGACTGTGATGAAATTTTGTGAAACATTTCATTCTAAGCTAATTTCCGTCAAAATTTCATCAATTTTTCCCGCACGCTAAGAAGTTAAAGGCTAAAAATTGTGTCTTTTTTTCTCATTTTTTTCGAGTACAGTCTTTATGTCGTGAAGTGAAATTTCAACAGACATTTAAAGGTGTTAACAGGTCAGACTTCAAATGTTGAACAGAAAAAAACACTTAGATTACATAACAATATTCTCAACCAAAAATGCTCTTGTGTCTGTTTCGGGCATTTTGAGCTACCGTGTTGAAAGATTGGGGCCTCGCTTATCCCAGTCATCAAAGGCGCAGCTACAAAGCAACACCATGCTGGAGGTGGCTGGGATCGATAACCGCTTTCGTCTAGGGATTTTTCGTTGTGGAAAATTTCTCGACTACCTGGACATAGGGTATGATCAGCGGCTGGATAGTCATGAAGAAAATGAATATATTTTATGGCTCAGGAAGTACTAACACACCGGTCTCAAGCTTGGTCCCAAGCTTAATGGTTCGTCCCTAATAACGTAACCCACACTAACACATCCTCATATATTGTGTCAAAATAACATAGCGAATCCAAAAAAAAAAAATACAAGATACTAGTACCGAAAAGTGCAAGAGTGTATTGTAAGGTGCATACTGCAAGGTGTACTTCGGACCTAGGGGTTCTACAACAGTGAACCAATTTCAAATATCTAGTTTCATAGTCATTGTTGGTATGATTGTACTCGTCACACAACCATACTAACGCAAAAATAGTACCTGACATCGAAAACTGTGGCATCCCAATTAATAACTGTGGAAGTGCATTTAGAACACTAAGTTGAGAGCAAACTTGAAACTTGAAACTTGAAACGCTAAGAAGGAATAAGAAAGAATGTTGAAAGGTACACCTTCAGTAGTCAAAACATATACCGAAACAAATCGATTGATCTAGCAAGTACCAGTACACACTCGGCCTGATTTCGAAACGAGCAAGAATACATGATTTACACCTTGGAAGTTAAACTTAGGAACCAAAATGTCTTTGGCAAAACTGTTGTTTATTATTTGGGCTGTAATTTTATTTATACTTGGGTGAGTGTGGTGTTTCAAAATTTTGAAATAAAAAAATCTATTTCTTTCATTCTAGAAAGTTGTTTCTTATTATATTCGAAGCAACTTTGCCGAAAAAAAGCAGGCATCTTAAGTTAGATAGGTTCATCTTTATTTATGATATTCTTGAAAAATAAAAGAATTAGGTAAGACAACAAATTTTATGCGAGATTGCCAAAAAAATCGGTCCTAGCACGTTCAACTTAAAAGTGCAAGTATGTAATTGTTGATAGCCTGCAAAAAAAAAATCTACGGTGTAAGTGTTGATTGAATATAAGAAAATAAGCCGTATGAATAGAGATACTCAATCACAGAGAAATATGGCGCTGATGTTTTCTTTGTTCTTGTGTTAAAACATGCCGGGGCAATAAATTCAACTTCAATAGCTGTTTTTTTTTCATCATAATAATATTTTCTCCGACTTATCATAATAATATTTTCTCCGACTTATCATCGACATCACATTTTAAATACGGGGGCGGCCCGGTCGCTAACATCCATACCTCTCACGCCAATGTCACGAGTACGAATATCACCCCCGGACAAGTTACGAAAATACCCAAAAGGTATTTGAGTTACAACGACGGTAGATGAACCAGCCATTTCTAATAAAACAAGTTTTTAGGTTTAGTCGATTGCTGCTGAAATTTATTTCATTGTAAGTAGTGTTTTGTGTTGCTGGTATTTCGATTTAAACCAAGGGTAGAAGGGTCAAGAATATGAAATATATATATTTTATTCAAGCAAGTACTAGCAAATCGGTCCCAAGCTCGGTTTTAAGCTAGAAGAATCACTCCTCAAAACATTACTCATAACTCATAAACTCTCAAATATTCTGTTAAAATGACACAGCGAATCGAAACAACATAATAAAAAAATCTAATATTGAAAAGTGATAGAATTGGGTATTTTATGCTTGAAATCAATGGGGCTTTAACGCAGAGAGTCAATTTAAAGTCGCTAGTTTTCTATTTATTGTTGTTTTAACTGTAGTAATTTATCATACTACATAAAATAACATTCACCTCACTAACAAAATAACATATAGTCATAAAGTTAAATTATAGTTAGTTGCTCTTTCAATTAATTTGTATACGTATTTTTCTTGTAAATTCAAATTACTACCACGGATGGGGTGTCTACCTACGAGTAACTGCATTAATTATTTGTGTTGCTGGTGGCTTACATGAGTTTAAAAAAAAGTGCCTAGAGATTGAATGTTTTCATGTGTGACAACCGGTATCTACTTTAAGCAAAATACAAGCAAAATAAAGATTCTAAGTAAACATATTGAAACGATTAATTTGTTCTAGATCACAAGTGTGTGCACATTCTATATTTGTGTGCAAACGAATTCATTTTACCACACCTTGATCTTAATCTATTTTAAACTTTACATTCAGGGACTACTTAGTTCATCATCACCACTGCGAATATACTCCACACTGTAGATTGACGAGCAAATCAAAAAGGGTGGTTGAAAACCTGGTTGTAGTGGAGAAGCTTCTAGATCTTCTTAAACTGTATGATTTAGCTAGGATTTTTTTTTGCACTTATCATTAATAGCTATTTTCACGTTTCTATATTAAAAAGTAATTTTAATTAATTTATTTTTTAAATTGAAAAAATTTCAATTTCAGTTTTAACACAGATAGCAAGTAATGTATATGTTTATGACGAAGGAATAGCAGGATCAGTACCACCATGTGATACCTCCGGGATGACAACCACCAATGTGAAATGGTAGAGCATGACCGATCATGAAAATATCAGTAAAACAAACTCTTTAGTTGGAAACATTAATTGATCATCCTGATTCTTGTGCCAACCGAATTCCCATCGAAAACTGTTTTCGCAGGATAGTTGTCCGGCATTCCCGCAACATGTCCTGCCCAGCGTATGCGTCCAGATTTGATAACCTTACGAATACTGGGTCCACCAGCGAGTTTCGAGAGCTCAAAAGTTCCGATTACTCGCAAGTTCTCCTAAAACTTTGTACTCATTCTCACACCCGTAGAGAACAACCGGTCTTATATGCATTTTATACATTACGTACGGGAATTACTTCTGTTTGAGCGCAGTTGTTTTGGGACTTTCACTGGTAATACGCCTCCGGATCTCCATTGTCATTGTCCGCAGTAACAAGTGACCCGAGATAGACTAATTTGTCGACCACCTCGAACTCATCTCCGTCGATCGTTACACTTCTGCGTAGCCAAGCTCTGACATGCTCTTCTTCGTTGTGGCGTATGTATCTGCTTCACTGCTTCGGGTTTTAGTCTCAAACGTTCTGCCGTCAATGTCTACGTTATCGATGATTAGATGATGCGTAGGAACTCAATAGTCACGGCACTTTTGCATGATGTCCTATATGCACTCCGAGTATTATCCAATTTCTGTTAGTGTTTGTAAACTCCTTGTCGCTTTAAATGACTGACTGCAAGTATAATTCTAATCTTCTAGTTGTCACGGGTGGCGTTAACCATCCTCGAGAATTGTTTTACTGCAGCCAAGTAAATAAGTGATAAATGTGTAACCAATGAGGACAACCAGATGCTGTTCGAGTCGAGGTCCATTCGGCTCGCCGGCAGGAGAGGTATTGCCACTGAATAATAGTACTTATAGTATCCCGATATTAACGGGCGTACCTATAACTGAAGCGCGGAGCTATGCCAGCCTTTGCTCTAGAGTGATTCGGCTCGATAAACGTAGAGGGACTTATATAGTGGATTCAATGAATCTACCAATAGTGTCACTAACACCCCCCCCCCCCCCCCCCCACACACACACACACACACACACACACACACACACACCACACAAATGTGCGCGTGTACTAGCAAATCCGCGAATCTTATACCTTGCTATTTCTTTCAATTCTTTCGATTTCATGAATTTTCAGCCTTAAACGTTAAGCAAATGTAATTGAATGAGCCAGGAACAAAAATCCGATCCATTGTTGCACATTGCTTGGAACTTTACCATATAATGACTTAGTTATTTACGTTCGAAATCATATAACATTTCATAACATTACATCTACTAAACATACATTGTACACCCCTTGAACTTCCCGTAAGACGTAGTCTATATCGAAATAATGTAAATAAGCAAAAAAAAAAATATTCTTAATTAATCCATAAATATTTTCCATAAGTGTTTTATTTTAAAACAATATTTTTCATTAAAAGCTAATACATGTTTTGGCTTTTAAAAGGAACATTTGGATTTTTTAAAATTATTTTTAATGTTCTATAACATTTTTTGTTTTAATAATTGCTTAAAAATCATACAATACCAAAAGTTTCAATAAAAGTATGAGTATTTGGATTTTTATATGGGGATTGTCTGTTTCCTTATTGATCGCACTTATTTACTGTAAATTTTGGCTGTTTTTTTTTAAATATTTTCTTTTGATTTCGGTTCCTGCCTCGATGAATTTGAATTTGTGCTTAAAACAAAAGTGTATTATTTTTATTCATTGCTTCTATGAACAGTATTCAAGATCTGGTTGATGTTCAAACATCTCATAATAATATCCTTACTTTGTTTATTATATTTTCAGAATAGCCCAGCAGAATGGCGGAACCGTTGCTTACATCATGCTGCCGTTGTTACTCCCTGCGGAGTGGTTCTATTATTTCAGGCATAATGGGAATTGTGCTGTCGATAATTTCTATTATCGTAATATTCACTACCAGAGTTGAGTTCAAAACTATTCTTATGGATTGGCTGCCACAGAATGTGGTGAAAATAATTTTTGTCCTGAATCTCTGTATGACCATTTTGATTTGTTTACTTATGCTTCTTGGTGTATTTAAGGTAAGTGATAGCTGCATAGCGTCTTTTTTTTATTATATACTCTCTGTTTGTTGTAACGTACCAGCCGAGGAGTAGCAATTGTATAATTGTATGTTATGCAAGAGATAACATTTTCGCTCCCGAACTCTTGCTTCACGCAAAGGCTTAAGCTTTAGATACAAAATAATGACAACATCTGAAAATGATTTCACATGGTGGGATGAAAACAGAAAGTTGACGAACAGGTTCTGTCCATCTTACCTAGAACTTAATGCATTGATTGTACTATTTTATTGAATTTAGTGCTCCAAAATTTATCGATCAATTATAAAACTGGGAATTTAAACATCACACTGGAAAAGTGACGAGGGTTCACGATCTTTTAACGCAGAACTACGATTTGCTTTTCTATACCTGGTGTTATAGCAAAATTTAAAAAAATGAGAGGGTAACGCTTAAGTGAAAGTTATCTTAACGCTAATAACTCCCCTTTTACTTATCAGAATAACTCTATTCATACACAATTTGAAAATCCCAAAAAAAAAATTGCACAGTATTTAACTACGTACTTTTAGTATCGGTAGTTCAATTATGTGTTTAAAAATTATCTACTTTTGCTCCCATAAATATCTGAATATGAATAGGTTGAAAATTTGAAAGCAAATGGTTCAAAATTGTTTCCTTCTCTTCATTTCATTACGTTACTTTCCACAATTAATACTGAGATAGTGTTTGATTTTATAACCGAGCCCGTCCCCTTTCATGAATTTTGCTTCCTGCTGCAATCGCGTGACTCTCTTATTTCCAGACTATGATACTCAACTCAGTAGGGTAGGAAACGGCTTCTTAGGTACCTTATTCCAAGCACGGGGTAAACGCTAACTTATAACGTTCATTTTTGGCAGCATGATGCTTTATCTAGTGAAACATAGTTACTGCAAAAAATGAGCATTGTAGGTAATCGTTGACCTCGTGCTTAGAATTCGCAGCGACGAGGAGCTGAATTAACTACTATCTGTAGTGGACAAAGCACATGATGGTCCAGCTGCCCACGATAGTTAATACTTTTTAATTTTATAAAGCTTAATAACTTTTTAATTTTATAAAGCTTACTCAGCCCGCCATCATTTTGAGAACGATCATTTCAATTTTACTACAAAAATGTGTGTTTGAGTGATATATTCATGACTACCTTTTTGCGTATTTTCTGAACTACCATTGCATATTTTCGAAAACAGCATATTGTGGATTGTTCAAGGCTTCCAGTCAAAAGTGTTAAATTGAAGGTTTGTCAGAAATAAAAATTCAACTCGCTAGGCCGCTGATTTTTAAAAATTGATGAACTTACTACAAAACAACAATTGATTAAAATAATCTTTCAAATTTTGGGATGCTACAAAATATAAAAATAGTTTGGCTAGAACATGTATAACTAATGATTTGGGACGTTCCATGCGGTTCATATTTGTTTTTGGATTATCAATTTGCTAAATTAGTTTCGATGGGGGGAAAGTTTCATTCTTTGATTTTTTAAATTTTAACCAATATCACTTATAAGACCGTGTCATGTGTGCAGCTCCTCTTAATAGTAAGATCAAATTGAGTTACCGGTTTGTATTCACAGTAACGCTGTAACGTTTGCATTAAAAAAATGGACTTTTTTCGGATGATGATAAAAAAAAGCTAAGACAGATAATTGCTTTTGATAAATTTCCCATGGAAGGTAATTATTTAAGCTTACTTGCAAAAAATTTCTACATCCTTGCGAGCGGCCTTCCGGCAGTTAACCGGAACATTCGCCATGGCGGACGAAAACATGCGTGTAGGCATGTTTTTGAGTTCTTTCTTCGTTTTATTTTTCTATTCTTCCTCAGTTTTCGCGACAAAATTGTTGGAGTAGATCTTACGCTTCAGGTTGACCCAGAAATTCTCGATGGGACGCAGCTGGGAGACGTTGGGCGGGTTCGCCGACTTGGGTACCACATCGATATTCAGCCGCTCCATCTCCTCCAACGATCGCTTCGAGGTTTGGGCCGACGCCAGATCCGGTCAGAACACCGCGTCTTTGCCTTTATGGCAAAGTCCGTAGCGATAGAAGAGCGGCTTTGACATCCTCTTCTCGCTGATTGTCGGCCACAGCAGCACCTTCTTGGGGAACTTGGTGTGTGAAATGAACTTCACCTCGGAGCTCACTTCCTTCGTGTGGGAAGTAAAATACGAAGTGCCCTGCCAGTCGTTGCCATCCAGGGTGAGATAGGTCTCGTCGTCCATCACCACCGCCACGTCGCAATTCACTGGGAAAATCGAGTTGACAATCTTATTCAGCTGCTGCCGCTGCGTCATTGCCTGCAGCTCCGAAACTAGTGGATGCGACTTTCGCTTTCTGATATGTATGTTCATGTTCGCCAGGTACTTTTTCACTGTTTGTCCGGTTGAACCGACCTCCCGACCAAGCGCACGCACTTTTCCCTCGGTCTTCCTTTTCAGCATCCTTTGGAGCTTCTTGTCGCTCAGGGTCGTCGGCCGTCCGGAACCGGGCTTTCTTTCGATGCTCTGATTGTTGTCTAATAGTGCCAAGATTTTGTAGATGCCGGAACGGGCGTATCCGGCGTCCACAGAGTGCCGCACGATGTCCGTTTTCGACGCGGTGGGGTGCCGTTCTTTGAACGCGCACACTTCTGAACGGAGTTGCTTCACTGTTTTTGCCATCATGGTTAGAGTTCGACTTATAGAGCTGTCAAATTTTGTCTGCTGACTCATGGGTTACTATGATTGATGCTGCATGGGTAGTTTCGTCAGTGCGGGTGAAGATAAACCAATGAAAAATCGGCAATTTTTGTCTCGCGTCGCGTTTTGTTAGTGCACTCGGAATAAACGAAAGATTCATCTTTCGCACCATCAAACGCTGCAAAGAAACCAGTTCTTGGAAAATACCTCAAAGGCCTGGCCACAAACGCACTGTCAGGTGTCCGGAAGCCATCAAACGACTGAGAGATCGAATTCGATGGAATCATGGTAAGATGGCCAAAGAACTGGGAATGTCGCAGTCAACTATCAGGTCAGGAGTATTTTGAATACAACCTTGGATTGAATCTATACAAAAAACAACGGGTGCATGGCTTGACTGAAAAGCAGAAAAATGCAAGATTCGAAAGATGCCAACGGCTACTCAATCACCGTGCCGATTGTTAAACTCTGTTTTCTGATGAAAAAATGTTTCTCCAAAACATCGAAGGTTCTATTGCTGTTCATTGAACCTGGTGTTCAAATCAACAGTAAATATTACATTGATAATGTTTTGAAGAACCTTTTGTTTCCGTTCGTCAAGAAACACTGCAAGAATGCACCACACTGCTTCCAACACGACTCTTCACCCTTCCACCAAACGAAAGCTACACAGGCTTGGTGTGAGGACGAAAGAATGGCCTGCTTCTTCACCTGATTTGATTCCTCTCGACTTCTATGCATGGGGCTACAAATTGGGGAAAACCAAAGGACTAAGCGTGGAAACTTTTAAGAAACGTTTGGAATGACATGCATGAAGATATCGTGCGGGCCAGTTGTGACGCTTTCCATCAACGCATGTGGCTGGCAATCAAGGCAAAGGGAGAATGATTTGAATTTAACTAAATTAAGACAAATGTTAAAGATATGAAATACATTGAAAATTAAAATGCATGCAAGCATGCAGTCATTTTTATGACCATGTACTTCACGGACAGGAATTCCCATTCAAAGGCTATATTCAGAAGTTCTCAAAATTATTCTTCTTCAGTGTGAAACTCTCATTTTTCACTAACAAAGATTTAGGTTTTCCTTGTGTCATATTTTACGAAGTGTTTCAAACGATTAGATAATGTAGCTTTGAGACGATCACAGAAAGTTTTCTTAGTATTTCATCATATGAATAATGGTGGTTTTAGCTTTAATAAGTTTAAGTTCACTAATGGTGAAATACAGTGCCGAAACTAAAACCGTACACCCCAGCAAGGGAACGTCCATTAATTACGTCACGCAAAAATTGACGTTTTGTTACCCCCCCCCCCCATGTCACGTTTTTTGTATGGACCTTCAAATTTTTTTGTATGGATCGTCACGTTTTCTCGAACCCCCCTCCCGCCCTACTGCGTGACATAATTAATGGACCTTCCCCAAGAGGAAATTTTGGGCGATCTATAGATAAATGATAATTTTTTTAACTGTTTTTCAAATTCTTCATGAAGTTTTTACAATGACAGGTATCTAGATTTACTCCAAGTTTTGAGTAAAACATGTCTGAAAATTATATCTCGTGAAACCAAATTCGTACAGTATTATTTTGAAATGACCTATGGGCATTTCATTGTATATGTGTAATATTAATGCTATTTTTAATCATTCCAATCATGCAACATACTGTACTTTGATGAGCGACTTAATATGACATCATGTGTCATTTTTTTTTATTTGTATAAAGATGTCACCAATACCGCTAGCGCAATGCCATTGTGTGTGTGTGTGTGATCGTTTTGACTTACGGTTTTCTGTCACAAAAGCATTGTATTGACAATGGAGTCGAAATAAAACAAGTGCGTGAAAAACTTATGCACAAAAGTGTGGAAAATCCGTCTATGTCGCATCATGACATAGCAAAATCACCCGGAGTCCCTCGTTCAACACTAGGTAGCGTTTTCAAACGCTTCCGTGATCGGTTGACTCTCGTTAGAAAACCAGGATCTGGCGGCAAGCGGAACGACAACTTCAAATCCCAGCGGGATGCAGTGCTTCGGCTGATTAAGTGAAACCCGAACCTTTCCATCCGAGATGTGGCTAAAACGGTCAAAAAATTGTATTATTTCGTTCAAAAAGTGAAGAAAGTGGCAGGATATAGGTCGCTCAAGGTAATAGAAACAGGAACGAGAAGCAGGAAACCTGTTCGAAAACAAGAGCGCGTAGGCTGTACGACAAATTGCTGACAAAATTTGTGTGGTTATGGATACAAACGTCAAAGCATACTTCCTGGTCTTGAATATTATACAGCATTACAACGTGGTAAGGTTGACGATCATTTCATGGCCAGAAAGTTGTCAAAGTTCTCTAAAAAGTACATGGTTTGGCAGGCTATTTGTAGTTGTGGTTTGAAGAGCAAAATCTTCATAAATACAGGTACGATTAACCAACAAGTTTACGTCCACGAGTGTCTGCAAAAACGGCTACTACCATTCATCCAAAAACCCACGAGTTCTGATGACCTGATTTGGCGTCATTGTGGAAAAGCGGCTCAGGAGAGGTATGCAGTAAACAAAGTCAACATTGTACCAAAGGACTGTAATCCTCCGAACATCACAGAACTCCCTCCAATTAAAAAATATTGGGCCATTGTGAAGCGAAACCTTGGAAAATCGAAAGGAGAAACCAATAATGAGTAAGATTTTGCTAAAAAGTGGGAAAATGCTTCCAGAGAGGTGGCTGAGGACACTGTACGGAACTTAATGGATGGAATCAAACGTAAAGTAAGAGCATACGAGTATAACTAGTCCGAATAATAATATTTTGATGTAAATAAGTTATAAATTAACTCAGTTACGATGATTTTTTTTCAGATTTAGAAATTACTAGAAATAATATTATACTGCGAGTTTTTCTCTGGCTGGATTTTTCTGTGTCTATTGCCTCATTAACACCGGATCAATATTTCATTCACACGGATAGTCTCAGTTGAGGCCGGTCCAGCGTAAAATGTATTGCTTCTAATTCCTTCACATAGTATTCTAGGAGCACTTCTATAGTTATTAATTGAGAGCTGTCTACGCCAACACTTATGCATGAATTTGTATATTTTGTTGCAAGCACAACGATGCTAGACGATTTCGATCTGCTCTGCGAAAAGAAAGTCGCTGGTTCTATCGTAGATCAGGCCACCCCTCCTAACTAACACATAGACGTGGTCGTAGAGTTCAGTGCATCTCTTTTAAATAAGTGTTCAACAAACAAGCCTTCCTTTCCTACCAGTTCAAAGACGTGGCCACGATAGTTCTCAATTGTTGGAGAGTATATCACATCCATCGATCGAATCAGTGATTAATACCAAAATACTTCTTCTATCGATGGATGTCTACAGCACTCGTACAACCATCTTGTACCTCCTACGGATTTGTGCGACAGGATCAATGCTTATGCAAAAGCTAATGCTAATGTATGCCAACCACAATGACAGTCTATGCCCAGGGAACTTGAGAGAATGTCCAACCCGAAAGATTCCCTCGACTAGACTGGCAATCGAACCCGCCGCCTTCGGTTTTGTACACTGTGCTCTTACCAACTGAGCTGTCTTAGCGGGAAATTTATGCTTAAAGTTTTGGTTTTTTTCAATTAAATATTTCGATTATTGTTACGTATTTTAAAATTTTAGAATCATAGAAAATGTTTTTCTTTGGAAATATTTAATTACTCCATTGCTTCCACCGGTATTTATTCACAGACAGTTTTAGATTTTTCCTTCTAAATTTCAGTTATTTTATGCGTCATTTATACTATTTATAAAATCGATAAGCTTATTGTCATGAACATATAATTGACTTGTTCCTGTAGTATAGTTGTTTGCTAAACACCATCATGATGTAGCCTCGGGGAGTAAAGAAATTATGCTATATGTCTGGAAAATGCCTAGACTTGTATGGAAATCAAAGGTACCTACAGGTACCTAGCATCAGAATACCTCCTTACAGATAATCTTGAAGAAGATGCTTTTTTTTTTAATTTAATTGATAATTATTTTAATTTATTTTACTTTTCATATATTTTTCAGAAAAACCATTACCTTATGATGCCATGGGTGATACTGGGAATCATGTTGGTAATAGGATTATTGATAAGCGTGATATATACAGCTGTCGTATATTTCATCGATGGGTTTGTGCTTGGAGGCACTCTATGGATTGTTGTTGGCTTGCTTTCAGTTGGTAAGTATGATCCTAGTTTACGGTTTAATTATGGCATTGAACAGTGTATTCATTAAGCACTTCCATTTTTAATAATTAAGACTTCCTAGGCTTCAGATCTTTAGGAAAGACAGCTGAGACATTTTCCAACACGAAAAAAAAATCCTCAACCAAACCGAAAATAATAATCAGTCTATTATTTTTCAATCTCTCCTTTAATTTTTGTCTCGCGATAAATGGTCATTTTCTAAACATAACTCCAACATATTTGACTTATAATAAATATATTAATACATCTTTTTGAAAAAAAAAAATCTTCACACAGCGTAAAGCATGAATTACTCAAACTAAAAAATAATAATAATTTATAAAAATATGTAGCCAAATTTTACAAAGCAAGGTTATTAATTTTTTTGGTTCAATTTTCCAAAATTGTATGTTGGCTTTAACGTCTAGGCAAAAATAAGCTTTAAGAAAAATCTTACCACCTGTTTTATTATCTTTATTTTAAATTTACATCAGCGATCAGGCGTTACTTCAGAACAACCCCTCAAACGTCAGTGTTTGTCGTGTTTTTTTCGATCTCTTTATGCAAAAACGCCAATTCGACAATGAACAATGAACTTAACCCTGTAAACTTATCTTTTTCTGTCTCTTTGAGTTTTTCAACACAAATGGCTGACAATTCAAATGTAATAACCAAAATCTTGGTATTGTTGAACGACTCCTTGCAGACCCTGCAACTTGTTAGCTGTACTCAGCAGCTTGATTGCGTGATAGTAAGAGCAATCCAGCTTGTTATTTTTATTGTAGATGATAACACGGTTAATACTTCAAGTTTAGAACAAACAAAAATATATTAAAAATAATTGATTTTTTGCTGATTTCAAGAAGCGCATGTTCAATATCATCGTGAATATTTGAGAAATAATCTTTTTTAATTTGCGCATCAATTGATTTCTAAGAAAGTTATTCTATATTACTAGAAATAAGAGGAGCAATAATAGTATAGTTTACATAGTTAGTTAGTAACACTAGTAAGCATACTTGGGACAGGCAAAGAAACGTTAAAAAAATCATATTTTCACCATTTTTGTTGTTGAATCACGAATGATTGTTTCAGTAGAATGATTGTTTTTTTTTTAATATCGTAAAAAATAGCCTAAAGAGTGTCAGACTTTTAAGAAATTTTGTCCACGAGTAGAGTTTTTCGATTAAAGAACAGAAACTAATATTGAAAAAATCAGGTTTGCCACAATTTGTTTCACGTTGGCGAAAAATGGTGAAAAAGCCTGGAAAACTGTGTTAAGGACTTAGAAGCCACTCGGCGATAAACTCACATACGAACTTCACAAATCCTATATCATAAAGAGACCATCACGAAATCTGGGCTTAATTTTTTGTGTCATTGAAGTTTCCGAGACGACTTCTGCCTCACTGGAATTACTGTACTGATCGTTGGTGAGGGTCACTTTGGAATAAGCTGCCCGTTCTGGTTAAATATCTGGTAAAATATAGAGTCAATACAGCGCCGTAGCACCCGACAAGCTCTTCACAAACTGCCTTGGAAGGACCCTTTCAACCTTCCAAGTTACGAGAGCCATTGCTTTATGCTTCATTTGGTCACTCTTCGGATCGAATAGACTACCCTACTTGCTACTTGCTGATGTTCAACTTCAGGCTCGCATCCGTCTCTTAGAAAACATCTTCCTCTTTCGATTCTGTGTCGACTGCCTTCGATTTTAATAAGTCCCGAAATTATGCAAGAACACAGTTGATTTTTTTTCGGATCCTCTATTAGTTCAGTAGGTAAGGGCGCGGCAACAAAGCAACAACATGTTGCTGGTGCTGTAGGTCTGTTCTAAGAATTGCTCGTAATTGAAAATTTCTCAACTCCCTGAACATTGGTTCTCATTGTATTTGTCAGACAATCAAACTAATGCAAAATGGCACTGGATTCGAAAGCTTGTCAATCAATAACTGGGTATTGTGTTTAGAGCCAGCAATAAGCTTGAAATGCTAAAACTGAAGATGATTTTTAATATTTATTTTATTTTACTTCATCATTTTGACACCAAATAAGTCGGTTGATATTTGAATAAAATAAAATAATTGATAAATTAATACTCCAACCTGTGCTGTAAAAAGTTACTTGAACTTTATGCGGTTCATTTGTCAATAATTCGTTACAGAAGCTGATTTTTTAAATATCATGTATAATAAAATTGTTGTGCTTGATTATTTCCATAAATTTGTCTTACAATGTATTGCTCGAATTTTAATATCTAATGTGTGACAGTTGATATAACAGTTAGGGTACTGAACTGTTGGACAAAGTTGTCGGATTAATATAGAGCTACTATTTCATCATACACCTTGTTTCAAAATTCAGTTTCTGAAACTTCTGAAGTTAGCGGTCAATTAATCCAACTTAGTCGGGATGACTTTTTACGGCTCCAACACTTTAAATAAGGTTCCCCCGTACGCCTTTTTAATCCTTGCATGCGAGAGAAATGTTTTGCTTGTATATTCAAATTGGAGCGGATAGACAAATAATTAATTTACTGTCACCTTCGTCTTTTCAAATTTCTTCCAACCTATCGGGAAAAAAGGCTCAACAAATATCTGAAAAATTTACCAACAGTACCTTAATAATTAATAATTGTGTTACTTTTAACGTCTAATGTGTTTTCACTCACGTTACAAAGTTTAGAATATGTTTTTGACAGAATGAGATTGTATTGAATGGATTATTCCGTAAGAGTACGGTGTGATGTGATAGGAAGCCACCAAGAGTGCAGGACTTGCAATGGCGTACGGTTCCTCCCAATGGCAAGATCAAACTGTACATAACTGGAGTCCTCACTATTCCGTTGTATAAAGGGCCAAAAACGGGAGTGTGAACCCGTAAGCACAAGCACTTACATGAAACCCACAGAAACGATAGAGAATCTCCTTCCAACGCAACGCTCTTATTACAGGATATGAACAGTAAGCAATACACATTAGGATTTCCATCTGGTGGTTTGTTAAGTATAGGGCTATCAAACTTATTGTAGGTTGTCGGAAAACAATAAGACCCTAGCTGATCTCAATCTGACGATTTCCATCAAGGAAGGCATAATTATCATCCATGACTTGGGCCAGACAACCACGAATCCCTCATCTAGTCTACATTTCGTCTGGCACCTGTATTCTCCCTTCCCCTTTGTTTTTGTATGAACGTATGTAATGTATGTAACAGAATATAATATATGTGTTTACAAGGTATATCTGACATCCACTGGTTTGCTACTGAAAAATAAATATTAGGTATATCCTAACAGTCCTGGAAAAGCTGAAAAACAGAGTAGATCACTCCAACCAAAATAGATAACATTTCAATAGAAATATATTTGGCTCCTTCTCTGAGAATCAACAGATTATCCTACAAGACATGTTTTCAAAAGCATTATTTATGCCATTCTAGGTACATTTCAAAGATAGCAATTTGAGCAAAGAACCCGGAAAGATGAGTTCTGAAAAATAGTATTACGAAAAACGAAATCAACGATATAAAACATTGTGTGATAACATTGAATATCCAAGCAACTGAAAAAAAAGTGAAAGGTTGAAAGCCAGCAATACATAAGTAATGGACCCTTCATGTTGAAGCTTCATGTGAATATATAACTTGGGTAAGGTGGGCTAAAACTTACAAAGATGCATAAATGCGAAGCTGAAAATGTCATTTGCTGTCTGTCTGTCTGTCTGTCTGTCTGTCTGTCTGTCTGTCTGTCTGTCTGTCTGTCTGTCTGTCTGTCTGTCTGTCTGTCTGTCTGTCTGTCTGTCTGTCTGTCTGTCTGTCTGTCTGTCTGTCTGTCTGTCTGTCTGTCTGTCTGTCTGTCTGTCTGTCTGTCTGTCTGTCTGTCTGTCTGTCTGTCTGTCTGTCTGTCTGTCTGTCTGTCTGTCTGTCTGTCTGTCTTCTGTCTGTCTGTCTGTCTGTCTGTCTGTCTGTCTGTCTGTCTGTCTGTCTGTCTGTCTGTCTGTCTGTCTGTCTGTCTGTCTGTCTGTCTGTCTGTCTGTCTGTCTGTCTGTCTGTCTGTCTGTCTGTCTGTCTGTCTGTCTGTCTGTCTGTCTGTCTGTCTGTCTGTCTGTCTGTCTGTCTGTCTGTCTGTCTGTCTGTCTGTCTGTCTGTCTGTCTGTCTGTCTGTCTGTCTGTCTGTCTGTCTGTCTGTCTGTCTGTCTGTCTGTCTGTCTGTCTGTCTGTCTGTCTGTCTGTCTGTCTGTCTGTCTGTCTGTCTGTCTGTCTGTCTGTCTGTCTGTCTGTCTGTCTGTCTGTCTGTCTGTCTGTCTGTCTGTCTGTCTGTCTGTCTGTCTGTCTGTCTGTCTGTCTGTCTGTCTGTCTGTCTGTCTGTCTGTCTGTCTGTCTGTCTGTCTGTCTGTCTGTCTGTCTGTCTGTCTGTCTGTCTGTCTGTCTGTCTGTTGTCTGTCTGTCTGTCTGTCTGTCTGTCTGTCTGTCTGTCTGTCTGTCTGTCTGTCTGTCTGTCTGTCTTCTGTCTGTCTGTCTGTCTGTCTGTCTGTCTGTCTGTCTGTCTGTCTGTCTGTCTGTCTGTCTGTCTGTCTGTCTGTCTGTCTGTCTGTCTGTCTGTCTGTCTGTCTGTCTGTCTGTCTGTCTGTCTGTCTGTCTGTCTGTCTGTCTGTAATTGACACTGTGTGGGACTCACTCAACCGGTAATGGGACTCGCTTCCGTGCCTAACCATTAAAAATCTTATTTCTCTTTGCCTTCTCCCCCCGGGACCACGATGAAGCGACTACTTCAGGGGGCGGCTGTGCTTTGATGTCTTAGCTCTTGTCGGCGTTATTTTCTACTGCTTAATGAGCCCATCGAGACGTGTACCGATATGGAGTAGCCGGCCGTCATAACGTGATCTCCTTTACAGTCACCCTCGTGGGACACCGACGCTGCTTGACCGCTGATGTTCCCTCCATTCACGCTGCAACTCAGTGATAATTTGCGACACTACACTATTAACGGCATTCCAGGTGCTCTCCTCTCGACACATTTCCTCAATGATGTTCTCCTTATTAAGCACTGGCATCTCCCTCCGATCTTCCTCAAACCCTGGGAAATCGAAGATCGCGTGCTCTGGTGTTTCTTCTACGTTTCCACACTCTGGACAGACGGTTGACGTTGCGTGTCCAACCCGATGCAGATACTTTCTGATGCATCCATGATCAGACAGGAACTGCGTCAAGTGAAAGTTAATTTCGCCATGTTTTCTGTTTGTCCAAGACGACAGAACCGGTATAAGCCGGTGTGTCCACCTACCGTTTCTCGATGTGTTCCACTCCTGCTGCCATTTCGCCATCGATACTGCTCGCACGATCTTTCGAAAACCTCTGGTTTCCTTCCTCGTGTAGCACTCACTGTCCTCGACCAGGATAATGTCGATAGGAATCATTCCGGCGATAACACATACTGCTTCCAAAGAGATGGTCCTGTAAGCGTTTGCAACTCGCATGGCCATGAGACGATACGTTCTGTTTAATTTAACACGATTATTCTTGCTTTCCAACGCTGAAATCCAGGCTGGCCCACCGTACCTCAGTATTGAAGAGGAAACGCTAGCTAGTAGACGCCGCTTGCTACTGGTAGGTTTGTAGCTATTCGGCATGATTCTGGCTATCGCGTTAATAGCCTTTGCCGCTTTTTCGCAGGCATAATCGACGTGGCTATTGAAGTTCAGCCGGTCGTCGATCATCACTCCCAAGTACTTAAGTGCTCGCTTCGAGACTATGACATGTCCTCCCACAACGATTTCCGCCCGTTTCACCGCTTTGCAATTGCTGACCACTAGCAGCTCCGTTTTGTGGTGTACTATCTGCCGTTTAGCTTCGCGCATCCAGTTCTCAACCATGTCAATCGCTTCGGTCGCCAACATCTCCACTTCCTCTAGCGTCTCGCCTGAAACTGTCAGGACAATATCGTCTGCAACACCAACGATCTTGACTCCCGTTGGCAAGTTCAGTGTTAACACAGCATTGTACATTGCGTTCCAAAGCGTCGTTCCAAGGATGGAACCTTGTGGCACTCTCGCCGTGATCCTAATCGACTTTTGGCCATTTCTGTATCGTACAGCAAAACCCGGTTCTGGAAGTAGCTATTCAAAATCTTGCACAGATAGTCAGGAACCCTAATTCTGTATAGCGCTTTGGCGATGGCTTCCCTAGCGCTATTAAAGGCATTCTTGACGTCTATCGTTATCACCGCACAATATCGATTAACTCTCCTCTGCTGCTTGAGTGCCTTATACGCACTGTCGCCGACAATCCTAATTGCATCCACCGTTGGCCTTCCTTTCTGGAACCCGAATTGGTTTGATGACAAACCATGCTCGCTCTCCGTGCACTTCATCAACCTGTTTAGGATGATCTTTTCCAAAAGCTTGCTATGTATATCTAACAAGCATATGCGTCGATACGATGCTGGATCCCCTGGCGTCTTTCCTGGCTTTGGCAGTAGCACCAGCATCTGAATCTTCCACCTGTCTTGGAATCTCCCCTCTTCTAGAAAATTCTGCAACACACTCCTAAACATGTCGGGATACTTCTGTAGCGCCACTTTCAATGCCACGTTGGGAATTTCATCCGGACCCGGAGCTTTATTCACCTTCAGCCCTTTTGCCACTGAAAATAGCTCATCGTTGGAGACTCGTGTAGCACAAGTTGCTGCTGCAACTTCATTGCCGTACGGTGTCGGTGACCATGCCGTAGGGTAGTGCTGCGGGAAGAGACCATCCACGATCGTCTTCAGCTTGTCCGGGCATCCTTCAACCGGTGTCGGTTGACCCTTAAACTTTGCCATCACTAGTCGGTAAGCGTTGCCTCAGGGATTTGCATCGACATCTCGGCATAGTTCTTCGAAACAGCTGGACTTGCTTCTCCGTACTTTTCGTTTTAATGCGGTTCTTGGCTTTGAGACAACTAGCACGAAGGTTACTGAGTGCCTCGTTCCACCAGTATACTGAGCGCCGTTCGTTTCTTGGCTTCAACTTCCTCGGCATGGTGGTATCACATGCCGCAGTCAACTATGCTGTCAGCTCTTCCGCGTCCGATTGGGCACTTTCTACACGCAGTCCTTCTGTAATGAGGTCGCTATCGAACTCCTTTGTCTTCCAGTTTCGTTCGCTCGTATTCATCCGTCGTACTGATACTGAGCTCCCTTTACGATTGTGTACCTGATCACCTGATGATCGCTATTTGTGTACTACTCGCTCACTCTCCAATTCATGTCCCTCTGGAAGGGCGGTTCTCATACAAATGAAACACAAATTTCAACCAAACATGAGAATTATCTCTATTGTTATGAAAATTTGTATGCAAGGATTTTGTGGGCGTGGGAAGGTGGGGGGGGGGGGGGGGTTCTCATACAAATGAAACACACATTTCTGCATAACTCGAGAACTAATCAAGCAAATGGAACCAAATTTGGTATGGCAGGGTAATAAAACATCAATAAAAATGGAAAAAATAGCAATAAAAATATGTGAAATCGCCACTACATTATTGAACACTGTGCCAACGAAAAAATAACAATTCGCACTAGAAAAATATTAAATAGCAATAAAAAATTGATAATTCATTTTCAATAATTCAAAAGTGACCGGTAAAACTTTCAAAAAAAAGCAATGGCAATTAGTATAAACGCAATAATAAACTGATAGTTTTCCGTCATAATAATAAGTTCTAGCGCTATGCATGTGACAAAAGTCTTCAAATCTTTCAAATCTTCCAATTGAAACCTAACTACGAGTTTCATTGGCGGAAATGTTGATTGCGTTGTGTTGCGATAAATAACGAGATGGTGCAATGATAGGTAGGTTGGTATTGTGTTATTCAGTCGCTTCATGATCGACCGCACAGGGGGATTCATGATCGTCGGGTTGGGGTAAGACGTCCCGGACGGATCCTCCAGCCTGCCGCGCTCGTTCTAGTGAGAGTGAAGGGGGTACTACACTTCCCCATCCTTCAGGTCGATCGTTGTTGTTATTTGGTTCGCTGGACAGGATGGTATTGCTGGTCGGTAAACGTACTGTTGGGTTGTTCTTATCGAAGATGCTGGCTAGAAGGTATTTCTTCGATCTCGTACTCTTCATCTATTTCTATAGCCTCCTGATCGGATATATGGTCTTCTTCGGCGGTTTTATTCAACGGTGGGCTTTGCCGTTCGAACGAGCTGTCGTTGCTTCTGCTGTGTCTTTTTTTTCTTACGATTGTTGCTGTCTCGGGGGTCCAATGTCGCAGGCGATCTGGTTCTGAGCTGCATCGATGTTCCGACTACTTGAGAATCTCCAGGTAATTTACCTGCAGATTGGTTTCTTTGAACCGATGATGGTTGACTCGGTGATGGCTGAATAGCTGATGGCAGGATCGGTACACTGAACTTAGTATGTTGGGACTGCTGAGATTGTGGTGGTCGATTCATCTTGATGTGAGCCAAAAGTTTTTCGATCTGTTCGTCTTTCTTCTTCATCGCATCGAGGAGCTGGAAAATTTGTTTGTCCTTATCCTGCATCTTTTTTTCTATCTCCTCCAGTTTCTTACGATCGGTAGTCTTCTGGGCTGCGGCTGCGGCATAGTTTTCCATTCCTTCCTCAACTCGCTTGCGGGCTTCGGGTACGTGAGATTCTTGTAAACTTTCATCCGCATCCCATCCACTTCATTCTTGTAAACCGGACATTGACGGTTAGTGGACGATGAGATCCACCGCAATTAATGCAATGGGCAGCAGCTTCACATTCTACACCTTCCAACAACTCATGTTCGGTAGAACAATTCAGGCAATGACAGTAACGAACACAACCGTAGCAGGATAGTATGGGCGGGTAGCTACACGGAGGAGACCGATTTTTACTTGCGATGGATAGTTGCACTTGTTACACGTAAGAATCAAGAAGGATGTATTCACCAGCTGACTGTGTTCTCTTCAAGAGATTCGTTGAACTCGGATGACCCCCTGGCCGATAAGATTACGTAAGACATCCTTCTCTTCCATACGGAATAGTGCTATATATATACAGCAATTTCAAAGAAAAAAGATCTACGATCTCTCAGAATATCATAACAATTGGTAGTTTTGTTCGCTTTTTTTAGCTGTTTTACATCATATAATGGAAGTCTACTAAATGCATTTATTTCTAAATTTGTTTTTATTATACACAATGACTACATAAATTATTGCTTGCGATTATTTTACAGTTTCACACATATTTCATCGCTGGAGAACGAGAACCGTTTTACATTTACATAACAATTTCATCTTTAGGTTTATTACGATGATATGATTGCGTTCCCGAAATTTGCTCACGCGAGCATGACGATTTTTCAATTTCTTTCCATTGTTTTGTAATCTTGCTCTGAATATAAGTCGTACAGTATTTTGGAATCTTTCTTAGAAGTGGCCCATATATGTAATTTGCTGACGGTACGCCGTACACACTCGAAATTGTTTCAGCACTTGTTGCATCCAAGGAATATAATGATTCTGGAAGAGTAAAATAATAAACATTGATGGTTGTCAATTAATATAATTATCAGACTTACCTTGACTAGCACCAGCAGCTATTTCGTATGGTCCTACAACGCTTGATTCCTGTTTTTCACCCTGTTGGTTTGTAGTAGCAGGAATTCCGGATGGTCCTGCTATGCTGCAATGTTCAGGTTGATATAACGTCAGGTAACAGTTTTTACATAAACAGGAACTGTCATCCAACTTTAACGTTTTTTTTTGTCTGCATGATTACATAGGCTTTCATTCATTTTCCTAGAAGACATCCTACATACCCACATAGCACACACGGCACACTTGTACTTCATCGGTTCGATTCGAGTTAACAGCAACAGTTCAAAACTGATATTTTTTTCCTTCATATGTTCCTTTTTATATACGTTCTTGCGTCGTACCTCCAAGTAAATTCATACCCAGTTAAGTATAACTCAGCAAACCAATGGTTCAGGTACCATTTACACGCGATATCATTTATAATAGGTACCATTTGTAATAGCCGAACGCGTTGAATAGTTAGATATAATTCTTCAACTCCATGTTAGGCTTACTGGTATACTTCTGTTAATTTGCACCCATTTGTTTATCTTCGCTACCTACCTGGACGAAGATTTTTTATTGTTTCCAAAAAGTTGCAGCCTGATAACCTGAATAACATACATCGAGATAAGAAGATTGAATATTCACAGCCAGAGAAAAAGGCATTTAAAAAAATGTTAAACGAGAGAGTTGACCAGAACACATGCACCATATATGTTTAAAAAAATGTATGGACGGAGTACCACTAAAGGGGGGAACGCCGAGTATTCCCAAAATTGAGAACACGTGGTTTATAGACCATCACTTAGCTCTCAAAAAACTAAATAAATTTATAAAAATATCTCCGGATTGATGGGGTCGCATGGTTGGCAAGTTCCTTCAAGTAATGAAAACGCGTAGAAGGATAGTAAAACAGTAAAACAGTAAAACCTCATAACATAGCATTTTTGGAAAAAATAAATCTCAAAAAATAAAATACATACAGCGCCAAATTTTTGATATGGTATGTAAAAATGTGCAAGCTCTCAAGAAAAAATATAAAAACGAGCAGGCATTCTGGTCCCGAGACTATGGAAACTTTGAAAAACTAAAAGAATCCATGTTTTCATAATCAATATTGCAGTAAAAGAGATATTTTTCTATTTTTTCGTAAGAGTTTGTTCAATTACCTTTTATTTGCGCTTTGAATTGATAAAATCGAAACAGTGGTTCAAAATTTATGAATTTTTGAAAAAAAAAAAAGGATTTTTGATAAAAGTCAATTTTTTGGACCACCCTAACGCAGAAACGGCCACTCTAATAATGAAATAAAAAAATAGCGGTCCCATGCTATTGGCGGATAGTGCTAATCACCACTTTCAGCGAATGGTTAACCAAAACGAACCCTGCTGCTAACCTTTTCCCAACTATCCAACATCCCAGTGATTTATCTTGGAAGTGCAGAGGATTTTTCGGCTTCCTTCAAAGCGAGTATCACATTAACACGTTCCTCCCCATTCCCTTTTTGAGCAGCATTCGGGCACGGCCGACGCCGGTATTGCTTCAAAGTTAGTCACCAGTTTTTACACATTGAGGATGTATGTTAGTCCCAAGCATCATTTGTTGTTTTTTGTTTTTTTTTGTGTAAATACAGCAGATCTGACAATAACGGAGTAGCATCCGGGATCGGTCAATTATGTTCATGCTCATGCTCAACTTGTCAATTAGGCCTTAAACTCGTTTGTTTTTTATTTTGCCCAGATAGAAGAATTGATGTAGAATAAATTTGCCCAAGACAAAGTACACTTCTATTCAGTCTGTGATTTTATACAGCGATTTTCCTTTTGTGGTCATATATGACCCCTTAGGACTGGAGGGATTAAAGGACTTACGGTGCAGCTTTTGGCATTTCCCCAGGATAACATGGATGCTGGATGCTCGCTTGTAACATTTCACATCCTCCGCTAGCAGTATTCTGTCCACCGTGCTCTGCGACGTGTCGAACTTCTTGTCCAGCTTCCTGGTGATGGTGCCAATCTTGTTCTTGGCGGCAGCTTTTAATTTCATCCACTTTGCGGTGCTGATTCAACTCCGTCGGCCTGGTTTCTTATTGTTGACCATTGGCCTAGAGCGTAGAACCAAGCTATCATGTTATAAATCGTGGATTTCTTGTGGCCCTCCGTCAAAAAGTGCCTCGCCACCTTCGATTTCGGATGCTGTCCAAGCATCCGAAAGACCTGCTCCCGAAGAAAACTCTGCTCCGTGAGCTTCATCGTAAACAAACCAAAACAAACTGAGCCCGAACAACACCCACAAAAAGGAGAACAAAACAACACACAGTTTTTTGTCTCTCTCTAGTGCGTGTGGCGGAAAACGTGACATGAATTTAGTCCCGCTACTTATGACTCACACGTTATTGTTTGTTGTACTTCAAAATAAAATCCTGAAAATGCGGTTTGTCGCTTAGGAACACATCGTTTTCAATCGATATTTTCGATCTGTTAAAAAGGGATTGATTATAATCTTAGTAGGACTTGATCATGTGACTCCATTGAATGATTTCACCTGTTTTTGAATGAAACAACTACTTTAGCAGCGGATCAATTCCCGTCAATCGTCACAATTTCTTAGACGTAATTGTGGTAGATGTAGTAAGGAGTGTATCGAATATAAGCTATCCACATACATTTGCGTTGTACGCATGTATTTGTGATGGTTTTTTATGCTCTGAACACTGCATGCTGTGCGTTTGACTGTCAGTTTTCTTTTGTTTACTTGTTTGTGCGGTTCAAATTCTGCGTTTTCAAAATGTCACGTATTGAAAAGGAAGTGAAAATTAAGGTTCTGGACACATGGCTAAGTGAGAAGGGTATTACTATGCGAAAATTGGCGAAGCGGTTTGGAATTCATCATGCGAGTATTAAAACCATCATTAATAAGTTTGGGGAACACTATTCTTTGGATGAGCTACCAGGAAGAGGCAGAAAACCCGGTTCTTCCAACCCGAAACTGGAGCAGAAAGTGGTATCTCTAATCATGAAGAACAAATCAATGTCAATACGTGATTTGGCCAAAAAAGCAGGAACGAGTGTCGGAATGATCCAGCGTATCAAGAGGCGAAACCACCTGAAGACCTACAAGAAGCAGAAAATCTCAAAACAAAATGCAGAACAGAAGAAGCGAGCAGCAACAAGGGCCCGGAAATTGTATTCGCGTCTTTTGCAGCGTCCGGATGCATGCGTTTGGATGGACGATGAGACCTATGTAAAGGAGGACTCAAAAACCCTTCCAGGTCTACAATACTTTACTGCCATCGTTGGGGAGGATGTGAGCGATGCGGACAGGTCGATTCAAGTGGAGAAATTCGGTCGAAAGGTACTGGTATGGCAAGCAATATGTTCCTGTGGTTTGAAGTCAACCATTTTTTACACTACCGGAACTATAAATGCGGAAATCTATCGATCTGAGTGTCCCCAGAAGAGATTGTTGCCTTTATATAAGAAGCATAGTACACCTCCACTGTTTTGGCCGGATTTAGCGTCGGCTCATTATGCCAAAACCTCTCTCAATTGGCTTGCGGAAAAGGGTATAGATTTCGTTGAGAAAAATATCAATCCACCAAATTGCCCTCAGCTTCAACCCATCGAACGTTACTGGGCAATCGTGAAAAGGGTCTTCAAGAAGACTGGTAAGGCAGCTGGAAACATGCAGGAGTTCAAAAAAATTTGGGCTCAAGCGTCCAAAAAATGCGATGCAACACTTGTCCGGAACTTGATGAAGAGCATTCGATCCAAAGTTCGAAAATTCGTGAAGGAATAACTTAAATTTCATCCGGTCTTCATTATGTTCAAGTTTAACCTCGTACAATAAAGGATCAATTTTTTGTATGAATAAAATATCGTTTTTCAACATAATTTGAAAAAGAAATTTTTTTAAAAGAAAACCTCATACGGAAGAGTGGGGACGGATAATTACTGATGACAATTTCAAAGTAATATCACTTATAATGTTCATGGTATAATTATTGAACACGAATGCTTTAGATGTTGTTTGTTTACTATTATGGAAAAATTTCTATAAATTAATGAAATAATTGGAATTATTAGCACTTATTTCTGAGGAGTTGACAGAAAAACCATTTTCGTTCGTAGGATCATCGAACTGATGATACTGTAAGTTAATAGTGTAGCAACTAATTTAAATGATTTTGTGGTTATACTCAGTCATTGATGTTGATGTAAAACTTTTAACGCATATTTTCTCGACAATTAAAGTAAAGGAGTTGAATGTGCAATGGTGATATTGCACTTATGGTACAATTGATTTCCATGTTTTGATGTAGAATAAAAGTTGAACTTGATAAAAATTTTAATTTAAGTATCAAATGATTTTGGTTTTGCCAATGGCAATTGCATTTGGTGCGATAGATGAACCTAGTGATTATATGAAACCAAATTTTGACTTGACGCTAGTTCTACTATTTGTAGAGTATGCAAGCCAGCACTGTTGTGTTTCGATCTGTACTAAAGAATCCCTTGAATGTTTTATAATGGCACTGTAATGAATGAAAGAGAGCGAGCCCGGAGAGAATCTCTCAATTGTAGATTCGCCCTAATGAAAAAAAAAACCCTAGATATGGTTTTCTCTTTTCGGGTCCTCAAAACCGGGTAACAAATGGTTCAAATTGTCTTCTTCATTTTATTTCATTTCGTTTCATTCGATGTTTAATACAGCAATAGCCACACCTCCCAACTGCAAAATTATTATGCTTTGTTGGCGGTGTCTGGTTTAATAACTGAAGCCCGTCCCCTCTTATGAAATTTGCTTCGTACTGGATTCTCGTGCCTCTATTCTTTGTAAGCAATGCTATCGCAACACCAGTATAAAGCACATGAACCAAAATGATTACATTGGGATATTCAAGTTCGACCAATTAACTACTAGTACTAGCCGGATTAAATACAGCACATTATGGTGTCCTGCTGGCCAAATAATTAATTTCTAACGCGTATCATAACCATCGTCCTTTTTAGGGTGACCAATTAAATTTTACAATAAAAGAGTTTGTGTTTAAGCTAGTGATTTATCCTAAGCAACCATTGTATGTTATCTAAAATAGTACATCTTGGATTGTTTGAGGCATTCAAGCGAGAGTGGTAAATTCGACAGAGATTTTTCATTAAACCCGATCTGAAATTTTTTCATTAAATTGAACTGAAAAAGCAATAGCTCGATTTGTAAAAAATTTCGTAAGAAGAACGGGTCAAAGCAAAATAATAAAAACATTTAATATTTACCAACCATATGTGTTATGATATGTATAAATTAGATGATAACATTATTACTTTACACCAACGCGGCCCTACGTCAACCTCGCGGTTATATCAACTATTTTTTTATGTAAAAAAAGTAAATTTATTACAATTGAACACAACATTTGAAGAAACGGAATTATGCGAAATTACTTTAAAATTGGAGGCTGCATTAGCTTTTTGGATATATATCGCGCAGGAAAACAGTTTTGGAGGTAGCTTGCTGCGATTTCTAGTCTGGTCGTAGACATGTTTCGCGTTATTTTTTTCTGTCTGTCTTTCTAGAATACTTAAGTATCGAGTTCTCTCTATTCGAAACTTTTAAAGTGTTATCAAACACTGAGTTGAGAACTAATATGCGAGTTGCTATATGGAAATGTCAAGAAGAAAAATATTTAAAATTATTATAACAATGAAGTAAAAAAAAGTTGATGTAAGTGATTTATCTAATTCTGTTTTTGAAAATTGTGACTAAATTAAATGTTGTGGAAAGGATTATTTTGTTAGAGTAGAGGAGGAAAAGAATGTGGTAGATGTAATAGTTCAATGAGAATATTAAAAATACAAATATAAATAATAGAAATACAAATGTTCAAAACTAAATGAAATTTGTTATATATATTTTATTTAAGTGATTCGCCATGAACGTGATAATAACTCGTAAGAAAGCTATTCACGTAGAAGCGTTTTGGGTACCGACTGCGCCATTGTCGTGACCTGGTATAGGTTTCTAGTTCCAATTCAATTCTTCCCAACATTATGCACTCACGCTAGCACAACTGTGCTCTACAAAATTCGTCAAATAACTGAATCGATCATTCACATGCACCTACTACGATTGAGTTTGAAAACGATTCTACGTGAATAACTATCTTACGAGTTATTATCACTTTCATGGCGAATCACTCAAATAAAATATACACACAAAAAAAACCGCAGTAGAAACTACCATTTCGAGGGTTAAATTAAGCGCAAACACCAACAATTTTCACCTGACTATAAATGCGTTTTATTTTACCATGCCTGCGATTAGCTCGACCATGGTGCGGTTGATATCAACATGAGGTCTGTCAAATATACCACAAATGTTGAAGGTTTTACCATAAAATTAGTAAATTTGACTTAAATATTATGGTAGCCCTATTGGGCATTCGGTAGCATTGAAAACAGACATTCAAACGTACTGTCGTAAAGTTGTACTGACTGATGTCACTAACTTCGCTTCTCAACAAAACACTTAATATGTCGAAAAGTCATGCAGTCATGTAAAGGGCGATACGGTCAAAATTTGGTCAATATCAACTTGACGTATTTCTTTCAATTTTGCATTTAAAAAACCTGAACACCCCTCATTTTGAAGGTGTGTGTGCGTAGAATGTTGCTTCTATTTTGATTTTGGAATTCACTCTTCAGTTGTCAAAATGCCGTCCAAGCAAGAAGAGCAGCGTATCAAAATTTTGCTCGCGCATCGCGAAAATCCGAGCTACTCGCACGCAAAGTTGGCAAAATCGCTAAAAGTTGCCAAATCAACCGTTACAAATGTAATTAAAGTGTTTGGGGAACGTTTGTCGACAGCCAGGAAGTCTGGATCGGGGGGAAATCGAAAACCGGAAGCCGCTGAGACGACAAAGAGAGTTGCCGGTAGTTTCAAGCGAAACCCTAACCTATCTCTCCGAGATGCCGCAAATAAGCTGGGTGTATCGTCTACAACCGTGCATCGAGCCAAAAAACGAGCCGGACTATCGACTTACAAGAAGGTAGTGACTCCAAATCGCGATGATAAACAAAATACGACGGCCAAAGCGCGATCCCGGAGGCTGTACACGACGATGCTGACGAAGTTTGACTGCGTGGTAATGGACGACGAAACCTACGTCAAAGCCGACTACAAGCAGCTTCCGGGACAGGAGTTTTATACGGCAAAAGGAAGGGGAAAGGTAGCAGATATTTTCAAGCACACGAAACTGTCAAAGTTCGCAAAGAAATATCTGGTTTGGCAAGCCATCTGTACCTGTGGCTTGAAAAGCAGCATTTTCATAGCTTCCGGGGCTGTCAACCAAGAAATTTACGTGAAAGAGTGTTTGAATAAACGTCTGCTGCCTTTCCTGAAGAAACACGGTTGTTCCGTACTGTTTTGGCCGGATTTGGCATCTTGCCATTACGGTAAAAAGGCCATGGAGTGGTACGCCGCCAACAACGTGCAGGTGGTTCCCAAGGACAAGAACCCTCCCAACACGCCAGAGCTCCGCCCAATTGAGAAATACTGGGCTATTGTCAAGCGGAACCTAAAGAAGACCAAAAAAACTGCTAAGGACGAGCAGCAGTTCAAGGCAAACTGGCTTTCTGCGGCGAAGAAGGTGGACAAGGTGGCTGTACAAAATCTGATGGCAGGGGTCAAGCGTAAGGCCCGGCAATTCGGATTTGGAAAAGCGGAAGCCTAACTGAATATTTTTCCTGAATTTTATACTAATTGAACTTGAAAAAGAAATTTAATTTGATTTTTTAAATAAACGATTTCACCGATTTACACGCGTTTTCCCTTGACAAAATTTTGACCGTATCACCCTTTATTCATGTATTCACACCTACTTGCTTTAATAATATGAAATATATAAAACAGGTCTCTATAGCCGAAAACTACAAGAAATATTGAAAAAAAGTTGAATCTTTAATAACATGATACTTTTCAATATATTATATAGTCTTTGATGAACGAGTTAAGTGCTTCTTCAAAAACTGATCGTGCAATGTTTATATAATTCCATTAAAAATATATCATTCCAAGTACCAACAACTTAAAATATTACAGAAAAACAAATCGAATCTTTCTAGATACTATCAGTAATATAAAATAATCATAATAATGACAATCAACAACTTTTTTCAAAATATGACGGTGAAATGTTTTAAATTGTTTAGCAATATATTTTGGTAGTGTGGTGACCCAAACCAATTGGTCACCACTAGTGTGTAACCGGATACCAAGTTAAGCTATGTCCATTTAGAATCCGGAATAATAAAATCATCTGTATCTCGGTTACGGATTGACGTACAAATAAGTTTAATAAATCAAAGCTAAGCTAATTTACTGTACTTGAAGGAGAAAATATCAATACATATAATTTCTCTTCGTTTTTAATGAAAATTCGCACTTTCTTCTTTATTCCCTCCATCAAACGCTGCACACCTCCGGAGTCAACTTCCTTGGCACATCTGTTCCATATGTTGGTCACCTGAGTCGCGTCCCGAGCCGTTTATCCACTTTTCTTAAGCTTCCGCTTCATTACTGCCCAAAATCTCTTGATGGGCCTGAACTGCAGTTGGGTGGATTTATGTGTTTATCTATGAAATCTACGTTATTATCGCGGTTTCACTGGATGACTTCCCGACTGTAGTGGCAACTCGCCAAATCTGGCCAAAACTTCACGAGACCCTTATGGGCCTTAATGAAAGGTTGTACGCGGGTTTTGAGGCATTCTTCCTCGTACAGTTTCGAGTCCATCGTCTTATTCGTCACGAAAACTTTGGTCTTTGCACCGAAGCTGTGCCGTTGCCATGTAGAATTTTTGGCCAGGAAGCTGTCCGAAATCCATTTTGATGTAAGTTTCATCGTCGATGAGCAGGCATCCTTGGTACTTCGTCAAAACCTGCTGGTACAATTTCCGAGCTCAAGTTTTGGTGACGAAACTTTGCTTCAACGTTCTGTTTGGTTGATTGCTGGCTCGGTAAGAACGATATCCTGCTTGCAAAAGAATTCTTCGAACGGTACTGCGAGCAGCAGCGTATTTTTGTGCGATTTCATTATCTGATAGTCCAGGGTTTGCTCTGACGGTTCTCAACACCTTCTGGTTCAGCTTGCGGTCCTATGTTCCACTACGACGCTTACCCTGAGGCACTCGATCCACGCTCTTTTGCTCCCTGAAACGTTTGAGCACATCATACACGGTTGATTTGGCGATTTTCAACGTTTTTGCGATTTTTATTGCGGACCACGTTGGATTATCAACGTGGGTGTGCAGATTTTTTTCTCTCCTCTCGGCTTCCATCTAGAATAACTTTTGACTCACTGCACGAAACACCGTTAAATTTATACCACAAAAAGTGGGCGCCTAGGTAAACAAACTGCGTCAAAGAATTCTTGCAGCGGTCACATTCCGTGCCGCTGCAACACAATAAGTGATTCCGGATTCTAATTGGACAGAACTTTAGGCACCAGGTGAGCTTCACTCAGCTGGGTTGGTCTAGGTGACGTCACTCGGACGTTCAGCTTTATAAGTACTTAGTAGTGGAACTGACCAGACAATTCCTACCATCTCTGAAAAATTATATATATATTTTGGTCTGCCTACTTGTACAGAAACCCCTAATAGCGCAAATCTCAGTCGATGCAGATGCAACAAGAGTACGCTTAAGATGAAGTTTCGATTTCCGGTCTGTTCTTGGATTTTTTAAGGATTAGAAAATTGCCTAGTTCCATAGACATAAGATAAAAAATGGTATAAGATTTAAAAATGGGCTTCGTAAGGTCTCAATTAAGAACTTTTGTAGTGCAACTTGAAGCTGGAGTTGAGTACCAATTTAAAGCTAAAACGCTTGTAATGCGATTAAAAAAATACGTTGTACACTATGGTAGAAAACAGAACCTTTTAACTAGCAAAAATGTATGATTAAGTTAAGCTCAACACTAATTGCATTTTTTCTTTCTTTACAGTGATTTATACTTACATGTGGGCAGTTGTATATAGTTTTTTTGTTGTACAAAAGAACGAAAACGATCGTGGACGATACTCCAAGCAACCATACCGTCGATAAACTAGTACAAACATTAAATCAAAGGAATGAATCGCAGAGCCGTGTCTTAAATTGCTTATTAATAATATACACTGACTTTCTATTTATTTTACTATAAGCGCGACAAATAACTCATAATTGTTAAGTTTCGATTTTTTATTGTATGCGTAACACATTTTTGTAGCTTAATATAATTGATAACTGACTTCAAATTAAAAAAAAGTAGTATCGTATTATTTCTTCGAAACATGTCGTTCGTCAATTCAAATAATTAATTCTATGAAGATGAATAAAAAAAATGCAATCATTTTTTTGACAGAACACGCCACCATTTCAAATTTCTCATAGACCTTGTATGGCACAAATCCTAAAATTTTAGCTAAATAGTTGCTGAAATCCTAAAATTTTAGCTAAATAGTTGTAATAAATTTGGTGATATACCAGCCCATGGTTCTGAAAGTCACCTTTAACAGATATACCTACTACAACGATCCACCTCGAGTTAAATACTCTATATTTTCTATATTTGAAAGTATTTATTTCGTGATTCATATTATTAAAAAATTGCCTATGTTAATCAAATCAAAAAGAGATTTATTGTAACTTAACGGTGTTCACCAGTCCACCGGTGATTCGTCAATAAATATAAGTTGTTTATATACAGAAAAAAATGACAGATCTATCACTTCTTTAACGCCAGCCGTGGCGAAAGCTGTGAAGCAACTATGTTCGATGGTTTGTAATTACCACCGACTCCACCCGAGCGAAGAAGTTCGTCATCGTGCCGCACTTTGTGTCGGCCGGATACAGCAGAGCGGCCATATACAAGATCCTGGCGCTCCTGGAGAAAAACAAAAGAGCGTCGAACGCATGCCGGGTTCAGGCCGTCCGACGGTTTTGCGTGACCGGAAGGTGCAGCAAGCGCTGAAACGGAAGACCGGAAGGTGATATCCTTCCGCGCCTTGGTCCTGGGGACCAACCTACCAGACAATCAAAAAGTATTTGGCCAACATGAAGGAAGTGGAAGTCGACGTCGGCCACGTCGGAAACACAAGCGGCCACCCAAATGCTATTTCACATGCCCTAGAAAGGAGGAGAACAGTTACGTGAAGTACATCTTCCACATGAATTTCCCGAAAAAGTCCTCTTGTAACTGAAAATCAGTGAGATGAGGATGTCGTTCTTCTTTTCCTCGGGACTTGTCAACGGCAAGGTGCACAGCACGAAGTGCTTACCTGAAGTTTCGACTTAATTAAGAAACACCATTCGAAGGACGATGTCGTGTTCTGGCCGAATCTGGAGGAGATGGAACGTTTGAAAATTCCAGTCGTCAAAAAATCCCCCGTCCCCCTCCCAACGTGTCCACGGTGCACCTAATTGAAATTTTTTGAGTGAACCTGAAACTGAAAAAGAACAGATCAATATGGCGACCAGAGAGTTCCCTGGGCACTGGCAACACTTTGAGGTAGTTTACCTTAAACTACCAGGTCCCAGGGCTGGTCTAGCTCTTTACCATTTTGGAAAGAAACACATTTCTGCGTGAATAGCTGTATCAATTTGCCACGCTGAAAGCCTGTTTTCGGATATCGCACATAGATTGGGCTCTGGTATAGCCGTCAAAGGCCGCTGAACTAGGAAATGTCCTGGCGTAAGCGCCTTAAAATCATCGGGGTCGTTGCTGATAGGTGTCAGCGGTCGGGAATTTAGGATTGCCTCGGTTCGCGCCAATACGGTTTGCATCTGATCGTAAATCAGACTGCGGGTCCCAACCGTTCTTTTGAAAAGGATCTTGAACGATTTAACCTCGGACTCCCAAAGCCCTCCGAAGTTCGGTGATCGTGCCGGGTTAAACTTCAGCTCGATTCTATCCTCTGCTGCGTGTCGTAATATTGTTTCTTGGAATTGTTGACTATCAAACAACCGTGCCAGTTCATCCAACTCTCTCCTTGCGCCAACAAAGTTCTTTGCATTATCGCCATGATGAGAGCCGGTTTGCCACGACGAGATGAGAACCTCTTCAACGCAGCCAGGGAAACTTGGGTAGTGAGATCCACTGATAATTCAAAATGTACTGCCTTAGTAACCAGGCATACGAAAACTTCCACAAAGCACTTGATCGGACGAGCTCGACGCTGAGGGTAGACTACGTAAAATGGTCCGCAATAGTCCACACCAACTCTTTGAAACGGGAAGCATTGCGTTACCCGTTCGGGAGGTAAATCTGCCATCAGCTGCTCCTGGCTTCGCGCGAAAGCACTTGACACATTCATGGATGACTTGTCTAGTTAACTTTCTGATACTTGTGGGCCAGAACTGCTCTCGAACGCTGGAAACCACTTGTTGTTACCGGCATGGAAATGCTTTTGATGATAGAATGACACGATTACTCGAGCGAAAAGATGTCGATGATTCAGAATGTACGGATGTTTCCGACGTTCCGATACAGGAGCGTTCTTCAGCCAGCCGCCAACACAGATTATGCCTTCAGTAAGTTGCGGATTGAGCATAGCAATTCTTGATGATTCCTGTACCTGGCCACTCTTGGAGATGTCTGCCAGTTCCTGGGGAAAACATTCGTGCTGCGATTGTTTCACGAGAGCCTTGATCGCGTCGTTGAATTCCGCAGATGTTATGTCTTGAATCGCTGGATATAGACTATCAGTCGCACAAGCTCTACAAATGACGAACGAAGACTGACTATTTCGCTGGGGGTTACCGTTGGAAGAGCTGCCAGGTCTGCCTTGTCGTTGGTTTCCTAGTCAACATTCGTTGTGTCAGGCCAATAGGTTGGATTCAACATCAGCCAGTTAGGTCCATGGAACCAGCGTGACTCGTACTGTAGCTGTGATGAGATCATGCCTCTTGAGATAATATCCGCAGGATTGTCTTCTCCTGCAACATGATTCCAAATTACTGCTTTCGTAATGTGCTGTACTTCAGAAACGCTAGGGTACTGTTATGCTTCCATCTGTAGCTAACGTGCGTACGTACAGACATGCACCGTACGCTTTGTTCGAGGCATCTCTGAAGCCATGCAGCTACGATGGAACGGCTTATCCCCATCGAGGTACTGCTATTCCGTTCAAGCTTGCCAAATTTCTCCTGTATTCTCGCCAGCATTCCTGTAACTGTGGGACATCCCATCCACAGTATTGCTTCCAAAGATCCTGCAGAAAGATCTTCACTTGAATGATTACTGGTCCTACTAGTCCTAAAGGATCAAACAGTCGAGAGACATCTGATAGGACACACCGCTTCGTGATCTCCGTTGACTCGTTCCACGTCGGCAAAATGAAACAGAAACAATCCGTGCTAGGTTCCCAGATTAAACCCAGCGTTTTCACAGACGAGCTCGAAGAATCCAATTCCAAAATCGAGCGTTGGTCCCTCAATCCCTCCGGCACCTCTGACAGCAGTACCTTGCTGTTAGAATTCCACTTTCGTAACGAAAATCCAGTGGATTGCAGCAGTTGAATCATCTCCTTGATTAGCACCTTTCCTTCCTCAATGTCGTTTACGCCTGACAACATATCATCTACATAGAAATCCATTATCAAGACCTTTGCAGCAGCTAGATGCGAATCTTTGCCTTCATCGGCCAAACGTTGCAGACATTTTGTTGCCAGGTACGGTGCAGATGCTGTGCCGTAGGTAACGGTGTTTAAAACGAATGTTCGGATAGGTTCAGTAACGCTATCTCTCCATACGATTTTGTGTAGCAGGCGGTCCGCTAAACTATGCAGCACTATACGATACATTTTAGCAATATCTCCGACTACAGCATATCGATGAATACGAAACCGGAGAGTGATGTCAACTATCGTGTCCTGAACTACAGTGTCGCGATCGTCGTTGCATTCAGCCATTTACACCGAAGTTGAGCCCACTTTGATGGATGTTCAAATGTGCCTTCCGACTGACGCGCACAGCAAGGGTAACTCTCAAAACCCCTCGCTGTTGCTCTGACGGACGCACGATTATTGGCGCTCAGAAATGAGCCTCGGCCCGGCTGTTTTGTGAATGGATGATGATGATGATGGGCGCTCGGGTTGACTTTGACCTCGCTGCTGGGCGTGCTGATGGTGATGGGCGCTTACAAATCAGCCTCGGTCCGGCTATTTCGTGGATGGATGATGGTAGGCGCTCGGGAAGACTTTGGCCTTGATTCGCCGAGCTGCTGAATTATTGCCTCCTTCTTTGGTAACGTAACAACGTATCTCCATTCTTCATTCCTGTAGGTTGTCCTCCTCACATGCTGATTCTTCAATTGATAGTGTCCTTGTGGATTGACAAGTCTCACGTTCCCAGAACTTCGAAAGCTGATCATGAATCTGTGCCGTTGAACAAACTAGAGCGCACGATGAACTTGTGAGTTTTTCAGGAATACGACCGGAAACAATCCAACCGAATACGGTATTCTGAAGCGTCGGACCATCCTCGGTCGCCTTCTGTCTCCCCTCTTTCAACAGTTCCATGTAATACTCTGCTCCGATGATGATGTCGATTGGTCCTGTCTCACAGAACTTAGGATCGTCAAGATGTAGACGATCTGGAAGATTCCATGTCGTGGTGCGGAAACTAGCGGGTGGAAGTGACACAGTCAGTATTGACAAAACGTGAAACTGCATCTCCTCTGAGTATGACGAAATATCCTGCGATCTGGCACCTACTAGAGCACTGACTAACTTCGTCGAAATGGCTTGGGACTGTCGAATACCTTGGATTGACAGAAAGACTGGTGTTTTATCTAGCTTGAGTTTGCTAGAGAAATCCTTTGTCATAAGGCAGTGCAGTGAACACGAGTCGAGCAAAGCTCGTGCAAGCACCAAATTGCCATTGCGATCCTTAATGCTGACCATTGCGGTTGAGAGAAGAATATTTTGCGTAGGAGTGATGGGGAGAGCTACATGTGTATGGCTTGTGGTGACGTGTTCTGTGGCTGGCTGAATGTGTGGGTCATGTGAGTTTGCAATGTTAGTCCGTGTCTGATGGTTTGAATTTGAAGGGCTAGATTGTGGCTGCCTGAGGTGTTGGTTTGCTATCGGAGGTCTTGACTGTGCGGGTAGAACGGAGGAACTAGATAGAAGTGCAACCACGTGTGATGCTTCTGATGACAATGGTGGCACGTTCCCCTTGCACAATTTCTGGCGATATGTCCAGGATACAAACAGTTTCTACAAAGTTTATTTTTATAACGGCCTCATTCCGCTCCGCTATCTTCATTCGCTTAAATCTGATACACTGGTATACTGAGTGACGTGGTTCACTGCAAAAGTAACACTTGTTGGCCGATTTCAGGGTTGTGTGGCAGATTGCGATTGATTGGAGAACCAAACAGTGACCCTTGAGAAACACCATCAAATCTGCATACTTGGCGACCTTCTTGCAGTTATGATATGTCTGCCAATGGCGAAGTGTCGTGGAATCCAATCTAGAACACACCATATACGCTAGGGTGGTACTCCAGTCGGCAGGGCTTTCACCGATCTTCTCCAGCATCTGAAGATTCTTCTCAAAACCGCCAATTAACTGGTTTAGTCCTTCGTAAGTCTCCTTTTTTAAGCTTTCCACTGCGAACAGCGCATCCAGATGAGCCTTCACGATTAGTTTTTTATTTTCATAGCGGCTCCCTAACGCCTTCCATGCTACAGCGTAATTGGCCGCAGATAATTCGATAGCCGTTAACTCCAATAACGCATCACCGGACAAAGAAGACCGAAGATAGGTAAACTTGTCGATTTGTCGATTGTCGATTACTATCATGTATAAGACTCCGGAAGCTGTCACCGTACGGCACCCATATATGAAGCTTCCCGCTGAATGAAGGAAATTTAATTTCAGGAATTTTCACTCTGGCAAATCTGGCTGCATGCTCATTTGGTTGTTGTTGTTCAGAAGCTCGTTTCACAGATGCTACAAGCGATTGGAACGCCAGCAGATCTGCTTTCATCGCATAGTAGCGATTCTCGAAATCCTGCATCAGCTGATCGTTTTTCTGCTCTTTTCTTGCTACATCTTCCTAATCTTCTTCTTCTTCATCGGCGTCTTCAAGCAGCAATTCGATCTTCTCCCGGACCTCTCTGCAATCTCACTGCATTGTACTACAACCAAGGGTGGTTCTAATCGTATCATAAATCATTCGTTGCACGCTCTTCTTTGATTCAATAGACGCACACAATGAGAAGTTCTGCTTCACCTCTCAAACCGAAAACTGATGTGCCAAGGTAAACATTGAATGAACATAGCATGAACTTTGTCGCCTTTCAATTGTGTGCATGTTCATCACTGCTCGCTTGTACCATTTATTGATTCGTTCGTTGGCTTCTGTTGGTGATTCATTTTCGTTTCCTGATTCGATTTAGTGCTAGTGCTCGAAGCTTCCGATCGGATCACTTGGTGATTGGAAGCCGTTTTTGCTCGGAAAAAGGTGAAGCCGAAAAGCACAGTGTAGCCAGTAAATACAGCGGGAAAAACAGAAAATATGTAGCAACTAAACGCCAAATGTTAATATTAAGTGACATGTATTCCTTTAGGCCAGTATTTTCTGCTTTTGGTAAATACTGATGATGACACAGGTTACTTTGGTAATGGTACGGCATTACCAACCCGGATGCAGTGGGTTCCCTATCTGGTACAGATGATTTTTCACAAGGCACAAAACAAAAATGTATGCATTCTTGTTGAAATAGAAAATAAGCGAATGTTTGTTCAACGAACGATAATCGACTATATGGATAATAAACCCTCTTCAATTGAAATCTCGATAAACATTTTTCCTGCATGTTATATGATATAAAATTCTTGAGGTCTGCATAACACATTGTGTCAATGGTCTTGAAAAAAATTGTAATGACTTATCGGATACGTGTGCAGGAAAATTAAAAAAAAATCTAATTGAGTATGCTTATTTTTCCCAGACGGTACATACTTAACAAAACCTCCAACACTGTCATTCGAACTAAAAGACAATGAATGATTCTGTTCAAATGAATGCTATTATCTCTCGTCTCCGATTATCATCTGGCGATCCTACTAAAGGGTGATACGGTCAAAATTTGGTCAAGGGAAAACGCGTGTAAATCGGTGAAATCGTTTATTTAAAAAATCAAATTAAATTTCTTTTTCAAGTTCAATTAGTATAAAATTCAGGAAAAATATTCAGTTAGGCTTCCGCTTTTCCAAATCCGAATTGCCGGGCCTTACGCTTGACCCCTGCCATCAGATTTTGTACAGCCACCTTGTCCACCTTCTTCGCCGCAGAAAGCCAGTTTGCCTTGAACTGCTGCTCGTCCTTAGCAGTTTTTTTGGTCTTCTTTAGGTTCCGCTTGACAATAGCCCAGTATTTCTCAATTGGGCGGAGCTCTGGCGTGTTGGGAGGGTTCTTGTCCTTGGGAACCACCTGCACGTTGTTGGCGGCGTACCACTCCATGGCCTTTTTACCGTAATGGCAAGATGCCAAATCCGGCCAAAACAGTACGGAACAACCGTGTTTCTTCAGGAAAGGCAGCAGACGTTTATTCAAACACTCTTTCACGTAAATTTCTTGGTTGACAGTCCCGGAAGCTATGAAAATGCTGCTTTTCAAGCCACAGGTACAGATGGCTTGCCAAACCAGATATTTCTTTGCGAACTTTGACAGTTTCGTGTGCTTGAAAATATCTGCTACCTTTCCCCTTCCTTTTGCCGTATAAAACTCCTGTCCCGGAAGCTGCTTGTAGTCGGCTTTGACGTAGGTTTCGTCGTCCATTGCCACGCAGTCAAACTTCGTCAGCATCGTCGTGTACAGCCTCCGGGATCGCGCTTTGGCCGTCGTATTTTGTTTATCATCGCGATTTGGAGTCACTACCTTCTTGTAAGTCGATAGTCCGGCTCGTTTTTTGGCTCGATGCACGGTTGTAGACGATACACCCAGCTTATTTGCGGCATCTCGGAGAGATAGGTTTGCCAACTTGGACGGCATTTTGACAACTGAAGAGTGAATTCCAAAATCAAAATAGGAGCAACATTCTACACACACACACCTTCAAAATGAGGGGTGTTTAGGTTTTTTAAAGGCAAAATTGAAAGAAATACGTCAAGTTGATATTGACCAAATTTTGACCGTATCGCCCTTTAGGTCGTATTTCCATAGCCACTCAATCAACGAAGAGTGAATCATAAGTAGGCAAGCTGTTGTCTATTCGACTTGCGTGGTGGAATGCAGTAATCTACAAAACGTCTAATCTTGTTCACTCACTGAGTTCCTGCGTATGATGCCTTTACCAATACATTTATCGATGTGATTGTTTCAAGCACGGATAACAATAAATAATTTTCGACGATTTTTTCGGCAGTCACCAACACTGACTACAACGCCTCACCATGGCACTACTGATCGACTCAACGAACCACCCACGGAACCTCGCGACTTGATTGACGATCAACCAGATCAAATTGAGAGTATCAGCTTCGGAGAACCAAATGGCGACAAAACAAGCAACTCGAGACCAAATGAGACCTATGGCGAGCGGACAACAGGGCTACCCAAGTAACCACGAGGCTATAATAGCATGCATATATAGGGCATATGCATTACGTCTAGTGCATCATTAAAGTTGAAATAATGCTGAAAAGGCCCCCACTAAGATCGAACGAATGCTATAACTTTTGTAATGCCATAAGATATTGCTAAAGTAGCATTATTGCATTGGTAATGCATCACTACATTCTTAAAGCTAATCTAACGCTTCATTACTTGACAACTGTTGAATTGATACGATCCCGCATTAATGATGTCGAATAAATGCGATCCCGCATTAATGATGCTGATTTTGAGTTGAATAAGTGCAATAATATAATGCTTGTGGTTACTTGGGACTGCTTGGAAATAAAATAGACTCACATGCAATTGTATTCATTTATTCACAAAACAGCCACAGAAATTTTAAAGCGCCTCATGCAATACGCCACCAACATGCTCAGAGAAAAATTTCATCGTTGTTCCAACAATTAAATCATGGTCAGGATGACTATCGTATATAATGGTTATAATAACCATGAAAATGGTCGAATCCATCACATTCATGGCATTTTTGACTATGATCATGGTAACCAGGACTATTCCGACATTATGGCAAATGTTGGATCAACTATTTTTAATGGTCGTTTTGACCATGATCATAGTCGGTTCAAAATCACTATACTGCAATAGTCATCCTAACCCCCAATAATGGTAAAATTGACTATCAAATTCCTCTCTGTGTGGAATTACTCCCTTTTATTTTTGCAGCGATTTATCCATCCGCCTTCATGCAGCTTCCTACAGTCCTTCGGTTCCAGCCTTCCAGCTTCCTACAGGTTTTCCAGGCTACGATCCGGTCGCAGTTTACGACGCAGTTCTCCAGAAACGATTGATCACGTGCAATATATTTCGATGACTCCGTTGGCGCAAGATACTACTCGTGATGGCGATGCACTCACTTCGAAAATGGTGACACTATTCACCGTGTCGCTATTCACAATAGTCTATAGTCTTACTATGAACCGTCGTCCATCACGGTCCGCGGACAATCACTTTCACCTTTATTGTTCATTGTGTCCGGGAATTGTAGCGAAATTCACTGATTAATCCGGCTCGAAGGACCAAATGTTCGCGCGACGGAATTCCTTAGACCGCAGTAGAAAGTACCATTTCGAGGGTTAAATTACGCGCAAACACCAAATTTTTTTTTTTAATAAATCATTTATTTGTACAGGCTCAATCGAATCAACTTTACTGTGCCAAGTTTGCATATATATAGCTCGTTTCACAGATGCTACAAGCGATTGGAACGCCAGCAGATCTGCTTTCATCGCATAGTAGCGATTCTCGAAATCCTGCATCAGCTGATCGTTTTTCTGCTCTTTTCTTGCTACATCTTCCTAATCTTCTTCTTCTTCATCGGCGTCTTCAAGCAGCAATTCGATCTTCTCCCGGACCTCTCTGCAATCTCACTGCATTGTACTACAACCAAGGGTGGTTCTAATCGTATCATAAATCATTCGTTGCACGCTCTTCTTTGATTCAATAGACGCACACAATGAGAAGTTCTGCTTCACCTCTCAAACCGAAAACTGATGTGCCAAGGTAAACATTGAATGAACATAGCATGAACTTTGTCGCCTTTCAATTGTGTGCATGTTCATCACTGCTCGCTTGTACCATTTATTGATTCGTTCGTTGGCTTCTGTTGGTGATTCATTTTCGTTTCCTGATTCGATTTAGTGCTAGTGCTCGAAGCTTCCGATCGGATCACTTGGTGATTGGAAGCCGTTTTTGCTCGGAAAAAGGTGAAGCCGAAAAGCACAGTGTAGCCAGTAAATACAGCGGGAAAAACAGAAAATATGTAGCAACTAAACGCCAAATGTTAATATTAAGTGACATGTATTCCTTTAGGCCAGTATTTTCTGCTTTTGGTAAATACTGATGATGACACAGGTTACTTTGGTAATGGTACGGCATTACCAACCCGGATGCAGTGGGTTCCCTATCTGGTACAGATGATTTTTCACAAGGCACAAAACAAAAATGTATGCATTCTTGTTGAAATAGAAAATAAGCGAATGTTTGTTCAACGAACGATAATCGACTATATGGATAATAAACCCTCTTCAATTGAAATCTCGATAAACATTTTTCCTGCATGTTATATGATATAAAATTCTTGAGGTCTGCATAACACATTGTGTCAATGGTCTTGAAAAAAATTGTATTGACTCATCGGATACGTGTGCATGAAAATTAAAAAAAAAATCTAATTGAGTATGCTTATTTTTCCCAGACGGTACATACTTAACAAAACCTCCAACACTGTCATTCGAACTAAAAGACAATGAATGATTCTGTTCAAATGAATGCTATTATCTCTCGTCTCCGATTATCATCTGGCGATCCTACTAAAGGGTGATACGGTCAAAATTTGGTCAAGGGAAAACGCGTGTAAATCGGTGAAATCGTTTATTTAAAAAATCAAATTAAATTTCTTTTCAAGTTCAATTAGTATAAAATTCAGGAAAAATATTCAGTTAGGCTTCCGCTTTTCCAAATCCGAATTGCCGGGCCTTACGCTTGACCCCTGCCATCAGATTTTGTACAGCCACCTTGTCCACCTTCTTCGCCGCAGAAAGCCAGTTTGCCTTGAACTGCTGCTCGTCCTTAGCAGTTTTTTGGTCTTCTTTAGGTTCCGCTTGACAATAGCCCAGTATTTCTCAATTGGGCGGAGCTCTGGCGTGTTGGGAGGGTTCTTGTCCTTGGGAACCACCTGCACGTTGTTGGCGGCGTACCACTCCATGGCCTTTTTACCGTAATGGCAAGATGCCAAATCCGGCCAAAACAGTACGGAACAACCGTGTTTCTTCAGGAAAGGCAGCAGACGTTTATTCAAACACTCTTTCACGTAAATTTCTTGGTTGACAGTCCCGGAAGCTATGAAAATGCTGCTTTTCAAGCCACAGGTACAGATGGCTTGCCAAACCAGATATTTCTTTGCGAACTTTGACAGTTTCGTGTGCTTGAAAATATCTGCTACCTTCCTTTTGCCGTATAAAACTCCTGTCCCGGAAGCTGCTTGTAGTCGGCTTTGACGTAGGTTTCGTCGTCCATTACCACGCAGTCAAACTTCGTCAGCATCGTCGTGTACAGCCTCCGGGATCGCGCTTTGGCCGTCGTATTTTGTTTATCATCGCGATTTGGAGTCACTACCTTCTTGTAAGTCGATAGTCCGGCTCGTTTTTTGGCTCGATGCACGGTTGTAGACGATACACCCAGCTTATTTGCGGCATCTCGGAGAGATAGGTT
>JAHHFK020000028.1:0-35563 GCA_024533555.2 Aedes koreicus | reverse complement strand
GAGGTTCTGCTTGACGATCGCCCACTAGCGTTCGATCATTCGCAGTTGGGGACAGTTTTATGGGTTTATATCTTTTCCAGCAACAATCGTTTTCATTAAAAAACCACTGTCGTAATGGGCAGAGGCCAGATCCGGCTAGAAAAGAGGAGGCATTTCATGCTTTCAAAGCAACCTTTTCTGCAAGCACTTATTTTAGGAAATTTCAGCATTTATAGTTATTTTTGTGCAGAAAATGGGAGATCACAAGCCACATGTGAAAATTGCTTACTAAACAAGCATCTTCTAATCAAATTTAACCGTCGCAACCGTCGTATCTGTAATTGAGATACTCTCCTTAACCGATTTGGTGTAGGGCTGACGTCCCGACAGTGATTCTGGAATCCTCTTTCACGTGCATTTCGTCGTCCATCAAAACACCCTGCGAGGGTTGTCCAGAATATGGCTGTACAGTTTTCGGGCCCTTATTTTGGCACTAGTTTAAACTCAAATGCGTTTAATATATAACTACTTTTTGATACACTTCTTAATTGTTAATAATTAACTTTTTCTTTGCAAGGAGAGACTAGGTGTAGTGGATAACATCCGTACCTCTCACGACAAAGTCACCATTTCGAATCTCAACTCCGGACTAGCTACAAAAATACCTAAATGAGGTATTTGAAAATCTCGATAATCAAGAAAAAAGCAAACTTTGTCTTTGCAAAAACTTACTATTAAAACCGCATACAGGGCAGGGCTGAGGAGGCGTCTCTCTCTCTCTCTCTCTCTCTTTCACACACACACACACACACACACACACACACACACACACACACACACACACACACACACACACACACACACACACACACACACACACACACACACACACACACACACACACACTTGGACAGATCCTTGAAAAAAAAGGACGGAACAAGGAGATTAATATGAAACAAATTACCCTGTGATAAAGGTTATGACTTTAGTGTACAATGTTACTATAACAAACTACACGGAAAGAAGGTTTACTCTACTGCCTCAAATGGTGTTTCATAAGCGGGCCCTCCACCTCCTATTTCTAATATACATATTTGTCATCGTCAGTAAAAAATGTCAGAAAAATACTCGTGATGATAGATATTAATCGTAGCCAGGAGCAGAAACTTGCCTGACAACTAAAAGGTTCCAACTAAACTTTTTAAACGGTTTCCTCAATGTACTTTAAAAGCGGTTAATTTTTTGGTGAAGTACATTTTATATGTTAAAAGCGGTTAATTTTTTGGTGAAGTACATTTTATTAACCAACTACATCTGGACAATGTAAAATCACATAAAAACAATATCAATTTCCAGTAGGGTGTAGGATTTAGCATTATGTTTATCACGTGACAGCCGGACCTACCCGGCGTGGAACGACAAGGCAGGCAGTGTGTTAAATTGAATAGGCAAATCAAAAAACGATGAAAATTCATAGAAATCTCCCAACCTCCTCATCCGTCGGCTTGTGGATGTCGATTGCTGTTATGTGGAAGCAATGGAATAGGACTACCCACTTCTTGACTGTCAATGTTCGGTCCTCGCTACACGTTTGATGGAGCCGAGAAAAGGCAGGAAGAGGATGCGGAAAAAAAACTTGCTGGGAAATAAATTTATGCATGCTAATTTTATTGCCATGGAACACAGAGGAAAGCGACAACCAAAAGTGTGTTTTTAGGGGACTCCCCTGTAGAGTGTGGAAGTGCCATGAGCTACCGACAGCTCATGTGTGGTGAGAACATTCATATTCGCTTAATTTTTCGACGACACCATGTGTCAAAAGTTTTAATATATTATTTATAATTTATTTTAATATTTATCACGTGTCGCAACCGCTCCAGCAGCCTACCTTCCTTCCGGTTATTCTCTTCAAGCCATCTATATGGGTCTAGTCTATGTGTGAATGGAAGATTGGAATTGGAGGGGATGTTCACATTCATAGCGTTTGATTGACTTGCGTGAATAAATAGAGAAATGTACGTAAGAAGCACCAAAAAGGTTAACTTTTATACACATTTCATTAACTACTTACAATTTTTTTAGTGTATTGTTTTTAACAGAATATAAAATATTTTGTGTCATAAGTGTTCAAACATCAGACTTTGTTTCGTAGACAAGTGTCTACAATATTCGTTTTCTTGGTTTTTATTGAGTGAAATTTACGGTTTCTACCTCTAAATTTCTAAACTATCGACTATGTAAATTTTTCGATTTGTCTTTAAATTGTCAAAATATATTTCGTCAGTTGATGTATGTTAGTAAAAGCATATTCAACAACTTGGGATTTGAAATCGAAATGATTGCTTTTATCTGACTCCAAGGTATTTCTGAAGGTTTTGTTTGTGTGACTGTCGGAATTATATGTGTTGTTTCCAAATTCGTGAACGGCTGTCATGAAGATTGTGAACTATATAACATCGTTTTTTTTTTTCGGGAACGGTTTTGTTTCCGTGTAGGGTAGTTTGGAGTACTTTCAACAGCTGGGATGTCCATGTCAATCCATTTAATGCGGGGTTATGGGGGTGGTAAAGGCTGACTTAAAGTAAACTCGTACACACTAAACGACCTGTAACTCGTGATTCAATGTTTAAAAAAACAAAGTGAAAAAGTTTAAAAATTCCGTTTTATGGTTGCTTTACAGTACTTTTATTAAAAATTCAAAGTTAAAGCATTAGACCGTTACATTTCTCCAGTTCGAACGAAATCTCGAACCTTCCTCTTGATGGAGCCCATCAGCACCAGCACAGTGGAAACGGACACGGGAACGGCGCATTTCTTCCATTTTGCCAGCGTTTTCTGGATGTCCTTGATTGCCTCGCCACTTCGTCGAAGTCACTGCTTTGAAATTGTCCAGTATTTTTCGATTGGTCGAAATTCCGGGAATTCGGAGGATTAATCGATCTTGTTGGCAGCATACCACTCCAGAGCCACCTTGGAGTAGTGGCAGATGGCCAAATTAGGCCAAAAGATGACTCTCCCCCTATAATTGCGGAGGAACAATACACGCTTTTTCAGGCATTCTTCGAAACTAGGGATGTCACCGTCGAGGATGTGACGAATGATTTCGTTTTCAGGCCACGTTGGCAAACGCGAACTTGAATCTTCCCGGCACATCCCCACGTCCAGTCGCGCTGTAAAACTTATGACCGGGAATCTGCCTAAAATCGAGTTTGACGTATGATCGTCATCGATCAAAGGGTAGCCCTTGTGTTTCGTCAAAACACAGTCGAACAAGAGCTTTGCACGCTTTTTGGCCACGAAATTCTTTTTCATGTGCCGGTTTGGATGTTTACTGGCTTTGTACGACTTGTATCCTTCCCTGGCAAGGATGTTTCGCACCGTTTGAAAGTTAACGTTGTACCTTCTGGCCTTGTTTTCGGCATCTCCAGCACTTTAGCCAGCTTGGAACCGAACCTCTCCGGATGTCCCAGGTATTTGTGCATAATATTTTTTCTTCTTTCGAGTTCCATTTGACGTTATTTTTGAACGCGATCGACTACTTTGATCAAACTTGCACCAGTTGTTCTCTATAGAAGTGTCAACAAACCTCTGTTAAAGATTTTCGATACCCATCACTAGAGGCGTGCTTGCAGCGCGCATGGGGCGTACCAATTTACGTTTAGTCAGCCTTTAGCCCATTCTTCTATCCACCTGTACCAATTATTTGTGATGGATGTAAACAAAGGAATATCAAAAGCATTATTAACACAGAGTAAGTCAATTGGATGTACACGGAATTTTTTACATTGGTTTTCTTAGACGCTAATAATATTTGATTTTGCTTAAGGGCAATTGCATGTACAAAAATAATTTCTTTAAGCCATCACGCCACGCAGTAATATTGGTTTGATTTTGTTTTTCACATGGTAAAGTCAATACTATTGCAATGTATATTATGAATAACCATCATTAGGCATATTAAGAACGATAAAAATTAGTTGCAAATAATTGTCGATGTCATAAATGCCGTTTTGATCTGTAAAAAAAAAGAAATTGGTTAAGATTTCCATTGCGTCAATTCTTTTAGTGACGTAATTGCTTGGCTATGAAAGTGTAGTTCCAGTTTGCCTCCACTTTCAAGCGTTCCCAGGCTTTCATCTTCATTCTACGTGAAGAAGCAAATAAACTACAAAAAGGTTCAGGTCCTACAAACTGATGAGACGATCCGAGTCCTGCTGGTTCATCAGCTCTCTCGTTTCCAACAATTCCGCAATGGCCAGGAGCCCAGTACAATTGACTTGATTACTACAAGACAACTTTTGGAATTATTGAACACATTTCCAAACATGCTTGGAAATGCATGTTGCTACCTTTAAAGCATTTAGAGCTGCTTGACTGTCCGACATATTGCATATGTTTGAATATCTATAGTGTTTGCGTACGCATATAACAGAACATTACAGAGTTGCTTGAATTTCTGCTTAGAATACAGTTTGTCACTTGCCCATTGAATTTGATATACCCATCCCTGGTCCAGTTACCCCTGCTCCCACTTGATTGTTAGTTTTTGAACAGTCTATATAGAATACAATCGATCCTTGCCGGAGATTTGAACCACCTTTTTCCCACGAATCACATCCAGGATCAATAACTTAATATGAACAGTTAAAGTTGTATCTCATTTTTGCCATATAGTATCTACAGTATTTTTGTATTTTTTTATCATACAGTATCTACAGTATTTTTGAATGTGTTGATGTCTTCACATTTTTTTCTTCATAATGTTTCAAGTCATTAGCGTAAATTAACAATTTTAGATCCTTAAGAATAAAGGCAGTCGTTCACAAATAAAATCAATAACAGTTGTGCTCAATGATAGCTACGTGAGATTTCTGATGTGGCATTAAGTTCACTTGACTTGGAGTGAACTAGAAAAACATCATTTGAAATTCCGTTTCGGGAATCGCCGGGACGGGATTTCATTTTCATTTTAATTACTTGGATTGAGCTTATGCCAAGTAAATTTGTCAACTCACCTTTGATCTATTCCAGGGATTCACCACTGAGCAGACCTTTTAAGATAACCTTGAACTGACGTTCAGGTTTGGTGTCATATGTGAAAAAAAATTGTTTCTTCTGAGTTAGATACTCAAGAAGATGTTTGAAGATTTTTTTTGAGCAAACGGCATTCACCTCGTATGGAAATTTGTAGGCAATATTTCACATCTTTAACTAACGTCATGATTTCCATGCGAAAAGCATGGAAATCCGAAATCTTCACCACAATAGGGGGGACATTTCCCTTTCTCAATAGCGAAAGTTTATTCAGATTCTCGGTTGATGATCATCTGTGACCATATCAAATTGATTACTCACATTAAATTCATTTGAAAGCGAATCAATAGATTGCCCTTTACACACTTTGAAAATTTTACAGTATTCGTTAATTTTTTACCGAACTGTTGGATTTCGGTGAAATTTTACAGTATTCCGGTAAAAAAATTACCGGAACTTGTCAAATTTTACCGAAATCCGTTAAATCGGATTACCGAACGTTCAGCTGTTGAAAGTTCGGTAAAAAATTGCCGAATACTGTAAAATTTTCTAAGTGTGTACGTTTTTTTTATTTGCCATAGAGGTAGAAGAAATTACAATTGACGTCCAAGCAGATACACACTTAGAAATTATGAATTTTACACCAGACGTAATTCATGTTTGTAAAAAGTCGGGGAACGTAAAATGAGATTTCGTGTAAAATTATGTCTCCTCAAACTGATACATACGCAATTCGGCAAAAGATGTGTTTGATTGAATTTATTTTCTCATCTCTTTCAACTCATTCTAATGAGCTAAGGGACGCTTGCGTGTGTCGGTCTCAGGAGACAGAAATTTACATGACATTTTGGTAGTGTGTACCAATAAGAATCCGAAGGATCGAAGAGGAATTTTCCCATGCGTATCCAAGCTAACAAGGATCAAAAAGAACAAGAGGAAATCTAAAAAATGTAGGTACACTCTTAGAAATTATTAATTTTACGCGTGACGTAATTCAGCTTTGTAAAACGTCGGGTAACGCAAACGTGTAAAATTATGTCTCCTGAAACTGACACATTCGCCAGTCGACAAAAGGTGTGTTTGATTGAATTTATTTTCGCATCTCTTTTAACTCATTCTTATGTGCTAAAAGACGCTTGCATGTGTCGGTCCCAGAGCACCGAAATTTACATGACATTTGGCATGACATGTAGTATCTAGCACTGCAAAGTGCTGTTAAAAATTGGTGAAGCCTTATGTAGCAATAGCACTTCCTTCAGCAAGTAGAAAATATTACCGCACGGCATGAGAGTTCGATGTGGACTGACACAAATAACCGTTAAAAATCAGAGTTTTTTACAGATTTAAAAAAAGGCACTAGAAAAAAAGGCGCTAAAAATTCTTGGGACTTCTATGGATTCCAGTGGCACATTAAAAATCAAAATAATGTAGAAGTTAGCTCAGTTGCCAAAGTCTTTAGAAACAAAATCTTATAAAGCCTGTTCTCGTTTAGTTTCGGGCACTTTTCTTTCAGTGTAGTTTTTGAATTATTTCACAGATAGCTAAAACATTTCGATTGTATGACAGCTGAAACCATCCACTTTATTTCGTGGTACAACATGTTTATATTCTTGTTGCATTTGGTAAAATGGCGTCGAATCAAGTTGAAGTGCGCAAAAGCATTTTGTATGAACGGCAGCAAAAAATGAAGTTCTCGGTACGCGATCTTGCCAAGAAACAAAAACTGTTTGCAAAATGTTTGACCAGCGCTTGGTCATGGATTGGTAGGTTGGAAGCGGTACAAACCGAAAAGTATGCTCCCGCCAAATGGACAAGAAGGTGGAAGCCATTATTTAGAAAAAATCCCAACCTTTCTGTGGAAAATGTGGTATAGAAGAAAAAAGAAAAAAAACGCGCCAAAAAAACCCAACCCCCACAACCGCCCAGAACCCCCCCCCACTAAAAAATACTGCGCTTTGGTTAAGCGGGAGATTTTTTGTGACAAGAAAACAACAAAATGGGATCGACGATTTCAAGAGAAGATGGAGAACCGCCACCGCTAGCGTATCAGAGGATACAGTACGGAATGTGATGGCGGGTGTACCACAGAAAGATTGAGAATTTTAAAGAAAGAAGGATTAACATCTCAATCAACTGTTTTACCATATATAATACTGAAATAAACAATCGGTTTTGTTGAATGATGTCGTTTTGCTTGCTGACATTATCTTAGTGTCCGAAATTAAACGTGGACAGGCTTTAGTGTGTGGAATGAACAATGATACGACTTTGCTCTAAGGCAGTCGGTTTACTCACCCGAAAAGTCGTTCGGCTTTATTGGGAATCGAACCCTTGAGCTCCGAATCAGGAAACCGAAGTATTTATGGGAACATTGAAAACCGATATTCGTCTTTATCTTGATCTCAATATGGATTATTATACGGATTGTTATCAAATACGCTGTACTATGGTTTGTTTCGGAACGCTTAAGTAATTTAGAAGTTGAAATTAAATGTTCACATATGTCGCACTTTTTGACTATTCCAATTGCAAACAATAACTATCAAATGAAAGGCATTATTGTCCCTAAAATTCTTTTTGATTTGTTTTTAAATTGGTCACCTAGTTCCGTAGAAATAGCGAAAACTTTGTTTTCAAAATTACCGGGATGTGCGTCTAAATCGAACCGTGTCAAAGATGAAATATACCAAAAACGTGCCATTCCAAAACCGAACTGTAGTATAATAAAATGTTCTTAAGCATATATTTTCCTACGCAATATTTGTACACCTCTATCTCGGTTAAATCTACTAATGACACACCGAGTAGGATGTGCTTTGAGGGAAAATTATGCTGTTTATAGACATACAGTGTGTAGGGGTTACGGCGGCTTCGGCAACCTTGACTGTTTTAGGCAACTCATTTTCAAAACTTAAATTCAATAAATTTTCCTATCAATCTACTTCACTGAATGTATTCATATGACATTTGTTTTTCAGCTTCATTCTGATAACGTTTGTGCCACTGTGCAATTTCGTTATGCATGACTTTTTTTGCAAATAAATTGTGAGCATAAGGAAATAAAACTGGTTTTAAATTGCCTAGAATAGAACAACTGGTTAATCGGCATGTTATAAAGGAACGATGCGGAGTAAAACAAGGACTGCGACACTCACTTAATAAAAAGAAAGCTTTGTTGAAACCGTTTTAAATAGTTCAGTGCCAACATTAGATTAGGGCGAATCTGCTTTTGTAAACAATGGCTTTCGTAGTCATTTTCTCTTGAGCAAAAGGTCAAAAATACAAATTAAGCATTTCTTAAGGAAGAGGGGCTTTATCTCTATTCGCTGATATATTCAATTCGAAGGAACTGCATTCAACTTCCGATAAATTAGCAGACAAATTTTTTGGTTACAAAAGCAGATTCGCCCTAATCAAATGTTGGCGCTGAGTTGTATCGACAACTCTGTCGATGAAGGTACAGATACAGGAGCAAGGAGCAAATAAATCTGAATAACTGACACGTCATTATGTCCATGGCGCTGAAAAAATTCTCATAGAAAAGAGGACTCTGCTAAGACTGTCAAGAACACAAAATTCCTCTACATGATTTTCAAAGCTGAACTAGAAATGGATGTGTGCATAATTAACCACCACTCACCGACCGACCGAATGCTCGTTCCTAAACATGGTGTGTATACAACGCATTTTACCACACATTTACGACAGTCGGAAAGCGGCAGCATTTTAAAATCTGTTTTGGAAAACTCTTTCTGGTGCGCCTTCATGGGCACCGAGAAACAGCGGTTGATGATTTAATTAGTTGGTGTAGGAATCTTAAGTGCTGGCTGGTGACTGATTTTAATGCGACCGTAAATTAAAATGTTTGATCATAAAGTAATTCCGGTACATATGAAACGCCACAATATTTATGTTTTGGAATGAGTTTGCTGGAATATGTGTACAATGTTGGGCTAATTTCGTTGCTAAAAGTTTTCAAAAGCCGACTATTTTGAGCCAAAGTTTGCGAGTCATGCGAAAAATATGTGGTTAGCACGTCATCCAGTGTAACAAATGGCTTTTTTTCTGTTATTGTACATCGCTTGGAAAACCATCGTTCAATACAACTTACAGGTACCATTCTACTCAGAAAGCCATGTTTGGAAAATGTTTGTTTGTATCCGTCCATGATCGTGTGTAGTAGAATAAATGATGCAGTGTTTCTCAGTGAAATAAATGACTGCCGCTAATTGAAATGTCCTGGGGTTAAATCGAATAAATTCAATATGTTTGGAACCATCCATCCGTACACGGGTTGATCCGAGCAATATTAAATCATATGAAGGGTACATAGCGCCATAGATAACTATTGAATAGTTTTTAGATTACTTTCACAAATTTTGCTCAGCGAAATATATTTGCAGCTCTTGACACAATAATTGGCCTATATTGTTTTCAATATATGGAAGGTGTTCGATTATCACATCACATCGCAATTAATCCTGATTGTATTTATTTTTAAACGTAAGCAAACATTATTATAAAAAGAAATCAATCATTTTGACCTCCGTACACACTTAGATTTTTTTACAGAAATCTGTAAAAGTTTACCGAATTCTCAACAGCTGAGCGTTCGGTAATCCGATTCAACGGATTTCGGCGAAATTTTACAGTTATCTGTAAAAATATTACCGGATATCGGTAAAATTTTACCGAAATCCGTTAAATTGGATTACCGAACGTTCAGCTGTTGAGAATTCGGTTAACTTTTACAGATCTCTGTAAAAAAATCTAAGTGTGTAGGATGAGTATAGTAACAATGAGATTTATATGAGAACGGCTACTATGAATTATATGAAAACACAAATAGAACGTCATTGATGACCATATTGGGCATTGAGTATCAAATGGTCTATGTGCTTTTTAGACAAAATGCTTACTTCTCCTGGGATATGTATTTGTCAAATAGATTTCCGAGCGCAGAAATTATCAAGATTCGGAGCACAACATAAAGTTTGTGTGACAAGTAAAATCACTTATAGGGGGGAGAACGATGTTTCTAGTGATGAATTTTAATTAAACATTAAAAATTTGGCGTTTTTCTGATAGCGTTCAAAAATAGAGCGGGGCAACCAAAGGCCAAATCAAAAAGGTCTGTGTCCAAAATAATCAGGACGCCTCAAAACTTAAGTAAAACACAAATTTCAACTGTAGTTGTTTATTTCAGATTCATGGGATTCATGGGAATTCACGAATTCAAAACAAAATTATTGAACTTAGCGCTTAACTCCATCCATTAGGGTTTTCTATGCCCGAATTTGTTGGAAGTGTTTGATATTTTTGATTTCTTGTTTCTTTCCAGAAAGTTTCGGCCTCACCAGAGCCCAATATCTCTCGATTAACTCGAATAACTCTGGACTATTTGGCGGATTTTCGGGTCTAGGCACAATATGCACTTGATTGGCTTCGTTCCACTCCATCCCAGTTTTAGCAATGGCATGATGCCCAATCGGGCTAGAACAAACGTTTCTCTCTGTGGCTTTTGATGAGTGGTAGCAATCGCTTTTGGAGGCACTCTTTCTGGTTAATATCCTTGTTGATTGTGCCTTTAGTGCAGGAAGATTTCTTGTTCCTGCCACACGTGTAATTTTCTTGCCAAACAAGGTATTTTTTGAGAAGTTTCGATGCCTTCTTTATCCTGAAATATTCAGTTATAGCATTTCTGGCCATATCATAATATTAAACCCTGGAAGTAGCGTGCAATCTTCCAGGACATGAGTTTCATCGTCCATAACAACGCATGAAAACTTCGACAAATATTCGCAGCACAAACAGCGGCTGGATAGTCATAAAGAAAATGAATATAGTTTTTGGCTCAGGAAGTACTAGCACACCAGTCAAAAGCTCGGTCCCTAGCTTGATGATTCGCCCCTAATAACGTAACTCACTCCAACACACCCTCAAATTTTGTCAAAATAACATAGTGAATCAAAACAAATTGCTAATTTCATATTGATAGTTGGGACAAACCATAGGACTGAAGCTGCGGTCAACAATTGTTAAGCCGAAAACTTGGTGCAAATTTGACAGCTCGGTTTTCTTGAAGGCTATATGCAGCACATACAATATTCGCGGCGGAATTTTCTCGTGTTTTGTCGTTAATTTGATTCGAGAAAAAAATCTTCCGTGAGGCTCTTAGTGAATAACCAGTTAGTGATAACCACAACGTTAGTAGTTTTTCATTGTTTATCAGCCAGGTATTATAATGTTTTATCTTTATTACTGATACTAGTAGTTTGGTAGAAGAAATATTGTTCCGTTGTGAATCGAGCTTAAAATTTTGAATGCGTCACTAGTGCCACACCAAAAGTGGCAGGCTTCAAGAACTAACGCTTTCGACAAACGTCGATCTCGTGACTTTGCTGTCAAATTCTGTTTGTTGTTGCGATTTAGAACTGTTTTCATATTATACGACCTCAGCCTTAAACGCTGTTTTGTGTTTTGGGCTAAATCAGGTGACATTCTTATTCTACGAGCCACCACAGAAAGATTCGGGTTTTCCTTCAATATCCTCTTTACCTTTCGGTCCATAACAGGATCAGCACGTCCATTGTTTTCATCACTTCTCGGTTTCCTCTCGACCGTCAAACGTTTCGCAAATGAATGGGGCAAGGGGGCTCTCAGTGCACAGTGGAGTTAGGTAAATCCATTTTTTTTTGCAAGTTCCCGTAGTGACAAGTCAGGATTTGACTTACGTCTGTACAAAATGCACGTGTTTTTCATTCGGCACCATCTTGAACACTAAACATGGAATGTAAACACCAATCAAAGCCTTTTTCATCGAAGACTCCCAGCTGTACATCAGCGAAATGTTTCACCCCTATGTGTAATATTTCAAAAGTTACAGTAATTTGAAGGTGACCGGATTATTGTGGATACAGACCTTAGCCGGGGTGTGTACAAGACATGTTTGACATATACTTTTTTTAAACCGCTTGTTGCGATAATGATTATAAGCAACTTAACGAGCAGACATTATTTGCAATTTTCTGGAATACAGACAATTTACTGCTCTCGAATTACACTGATAGGCAAAATAAAGTATTTACCCACCTAATTTTTTTTTCAATTTCTCTCATTTATTTGATTCAAATTAAAGTAAACACACTGTAGTCTTTTTTGATATCTTTTTTTTTCATATTCTTTTCAAGTTTCACTTATGGAATAATATTATTGAAAGAGTTCGACTTAAAAAACTAAAAAATCAATTTGTATTGAAAAAAATCAGTGGGGTTGTTTTAACACGACCGGTTGACGTAGACTACGTTAAACCGTTGGATGCATTATTAAAACATGTTCAACATGTTAAAATCGTTTCATTGGTTTCGTAGCGGAACATTGCAACGCAAGGTGAATCGGCATAAGTAAGTGAGTAAGCATGAATCGTAGGAAATTCGCTTGCTCGAAATTATTTGTTGGAAAAGGTGTTGTAAAATGTCACTAAACTTTGCTATGGGTAGAGAGGATACAGTGAATAAGAATTTGCACTTTGTCAAGTCGGTTAACCACTTGATCTTATTTCCTACCTCGAGTTGAAGGCCCTTCTCCAGCGTCCCAACCTGTAGTTGGCAACGCATCACCTCTGGCTGCTTTCAGTTTCGCCAGATAAACACGAGCTCGCTCGGCATCGGTACACCGTTGTTTCGGAGGGTTTTCCGTTTGTTCGATTTTAACGCGCTTCCGAAATTTGCGCATACGGTTGGCATCAAATCGATTAGGCATCGTACTTATTCTCACTTTCAGTTTCTCAAAACTTATTTCTTCCTAGATGTAAAACTCTTATCCAACGTGAATCGTTAACACAAGAGAATAACTATTCATAACCGTACTAATTGGAATGTTCAGAGAACGGTACTTCAGAATATCATCTTCGAAGATCAAAACTTGCCGGAACGCAACATTCTTTAAAATTTTCCAACACCGATTGATGAATATGTACGCGAAAATATATATGTTTTATTTATGATTTCAAAATATTTGAATAAATAAAATGGCAATCGTAAAATCATCTAGGTTAGTGCAAAAATCTCAACTCAAAATTAAATCAATCAAGAAACGATCGAATTATTGAATTAACTGGTGTTTCAATTTTTCGTGACGGCAACCATTTATAAATTATGCACAATGCTCAAGGTATGCGACGAGAAGTAAACTACAATTGATTTAGCCACCGCTTTCTGCCAATTGGTAAGATAAATTCAAATTAAATAAACTCTCTCAACATTGGATTGGTCGTCCTGAAGAGGACGGATTTTGAAAAAGGATTCAATTCTTCTCGATCAATCAGCTACCTGTCCACGGAAGCGGTACCTATCTTGAGCTCAATAAGCAGACCTTCAGTGGAAATCGGTGAATATGCACTAAATACCGAACACTAAGTACACAAGTTATTCACAATTTATTCGTCCACTTACCGTTAATCGTTTAGCAACGCACAAAACATTCGATTCTGATAATTTTCTTCCAATTTAATACGGAAAAGTTGCCACTGCTATGTACCTATTTTAATAATATCACGAAAAACAATTATCCCATCTGTGTACATATGTTAATCGTACTGATTTTAATCATGAAAAAATATAAACAAGTTAGCGCTCTCCACTACTACACCCAAAATTAAATTTCTCGCATGAAGTAGATCATTTGACAACACTTTAATTGTGTTGGATAGCCTGCATATAACCAAGACAAAATGAACGGGTTTGTTTGTTATTCTTCCATGAGAATATTGACAACAAGACTCACCATAACGTTGGGCATAGAATGCTCTATGAATTGAACTAGTGTGCGTGTTGATGTGTATGCTATACAGTATGTGAGCAGTGCCGCCAAATTCAACAGAGATGGAAAAATATTATTAAATGTGGGATTTTATTTCTCGGTAAATATTGCAAAAATCTACAATTAGAAGCATGTTATTATTTATTTAATCTATGGAAAAATAAAATAGTTTAACTTTGGGCGATTTGTAGCACTCCCACAAAACAGGTGATATTGATGTACTGCCAAACCCATTTCATTCGAATAAGAGTCATAATAAAATAGTTTGGCAACATCAAGCGATTACGTCGATTGTAAACACGGTTCAGAATAGGTGCAAGCGTATTTAAATTATTGTGAAAATTAATCCCATAGTTTTCTCGTATTTTATCACGTATTCGTAGATTCTCGTGTGGCTAGTGTAATAAGTGAAGTGTGATTTTTATGGTTTGTGCAATTACGCAACGAAAATGTGTGAGGATTAAGTGCAATTATAGAGACAACTTGGAGTCTGGCTCGGGTATATTCCCTAGTACGGTTAGATCGATACGACGAATTTGTAGTGCAAAGGTAAGAAATTGTGTTGAAAATCTGACTGCTCATTATTTTTACGAAATTTAAGTCTCCGAAACGTTTTTGTAGCTTTTAATTATATTCAAGACCTAATTTTATTTGCCAGGATTATATATTTTTGGTTACTGCGTCCGTTTATTGGAAAATTAAACATCTTTTTACGTTTGAAGTTGGATGACTGCAGAATGTGATGAATATATGTACTATGGTGAACATAGGTTCCGCTTCCCTATTGACCAAAGTTACATCAGATTTAGGATTTAAATTAAACTATCAGGTAGGCCACTCACCCGGCAAGACTTAAGAAAATCCATAATTGAAACGAACAAAGTTAACCAACCTGCTTACATTACAGTTAACTTGATGATGGCAGTCGATTCTGCCCGGTCGATAGTCACCTGTAGGAGAATACCTGTGTTGAAATGTTTATGTATGTATGTATTTATCACTTGAAATTTTGATCCAGGAAAACCAGATAATTAATGCATTTCTGCTGGTCTTACTTATTCCGCAAAGGAGTTAATAGTTGAGAATAAACTTTTGACCTAAGCGTTTTGAAATCGATTAATTTGTTTCTTATGAATGTCAAGTTAGAAAAGTTAGAAACAGTAATGGACTTTACTCTCTGTAAGACTTGATCAAGCTTTGATTATTCTAATTCTGCCATTGTATGAAGGGCCAAAAACGTGTTGGGTGGATCGACAGGCAACATCACTTATACGTTTCCACAGAGATGAAAAGAATCTCCTTCCAACAACAAGATTGAACAATTGGTCAAAAGAGCAAGCTATCTAACATGAGGATGCCCCAATGGGCGGGGAGAAGAGCCCACCCTCTATTCACAAACTGTTAGCAATGGGGAGTTGGCATTCCCACTCTCCCCATCCAGATTGCTTCAATCGGGTGCCCTTATGGTCCCTCCCATTCCCATGAAATATTTATATAATAGTGTATATTTTTATGTTAATGAAAAATACTACAAGCATTCGTGTGTATTATATATTATCTTGATTCGGTTAATCCTAAAATTCAAGAAATAATAGTTCCTACAGATTCTTAAGGACTAAGGATTAGTAGTATGTCTTGAGGATTTTTTTTAAATTCACTTAAAAATACCATAACGTGCAGATGATCTTTTTGGATTGTCAATTTGCATTACTTTTGACGTAGTACTACGTTTTTGTTTACATTACTGGGGTACAATTAAAAAAAAAATCAAATTGCGACCGTCACGAAAAGTGGTCAGGTTCTGAGAATTAATATCTCAGTCATTTCTCAAAAGATTTTCAAAATGTTTACACCGATCGATCGAAAGTATTTCTACGCATCAATTTCAATACAGAACATTGTTGATTTCGGGATTCATAAATGTTAAACCTTGCCTGAAAAAAATTTATTAACTCCTTCAGGCCTAAAGGGTCATATATGACCACAAAAGGATAATGGCTGTATAAAAGACTGAATAATAGTGTACACTGTCTTCGGCAAATTTGTTATCCTTCACTTTTTCTATCTGGAAAATATTAAAAAAAAAACATGAGTTTAAGGCCGAGTTGACGACCTAGAACATCCTGAATATGAATAAGTTCAGAAAGAAAAAAATAAATGCATTATTAATAGTGTACAGCGTTGCTTTAGAATATTGTACATATGTATACGTATTCTCTAAATTCTCGTTGATAAACGTTTAACATTTTTGTATAGAACTGGGAGGTTATAGGTCATCCAAACTGTCCTTGAGTTCAGCACATAAGATCTTCAGTAGTATCTATAGCTCTTTGGGCTATACAAAGTTACGCTATGTATTCAACCATATTCAGTGAATATTTTCATACGGAAAAATAACATTATGACATAAACGGGAATAATCTAGGTCATCCAAACTGTCCTTGAGTTTAGAACATAAGATCTACAGTTGTAACAGTAGGTGTTTGAAGTGTGCAAAAGGACAAATAAAAACCAAAAAAAAAAAAAAAATATTGATTGAATAGTGTGGAAGGCTAACATACATAATGCGACAATCGTGGGATATTATAGGTACTCCAAACTGTCCTAAAAATCAAAATATAAGATCTACAGTTCTAACAGTAGTTTTTTGAGCTATATATGGGTACCATATGTATTCAAATATATTCAATGAATCCAACCTTCCAACACTTATTATTTTAGGTAATCCAAAATGTCCTGGAGTTCAGAACTTGGAATCTACGGTAGTAGCAGTAGTTTTTTGGGCTTTACAATGTTAAGTCACGTAATCAAGTAAATTTAGTGAATGTTTTCAAACGTAAAAATACACAAGTAGATAATTTTGAGATGATCTAGGTCATTCAAACTGTTTTGGCATTCAGAACTAAGGATATGACATGTTATAGGTCATCTGAACTATCCTTGAAATCTGAACAAGCGTGGCGAACCAGCCCAGGAGGCTGAAAGCCACTATAATAAAGAATTACAAAAAAAAAAAAAAATCTGAACAAGCGACCTAGAGTTGTAACAAAAGCTTTTCTAGGCTATGCAATGCTACGATGTGCATTAAAACATACTCATTGATCATTTTGGAAGAACAGACATTATGAGATAATCTTCGGATGTTCTAAGTTATCCAAAATCTCCTGGAATTCAACATTTAAAATCTACAGTTTTTTGGACTAAACAAAGTAACAATATGTATTCGACCAAAAAAAAAGAGTCTTTGGAAAGGTCAACCGATATAATGAGATATCTTGGGATGTTATAGGTCATCAAACATGCCCTTGAGTTCAGAATTGAGGATCTATAGTCGTAAAGTTAGCTATATAATCTATGAAAGGTGACGTTATGCATTCAAACACATTCAGTGAAGCTTCTGTAAGCTCATCAGTCATCATCAGACTATCTCGAGATGTTCAGGTTCATAAAAACTGACTTTGAGTTCAGAACTTAAGATATACGGTAGTAACCGTAGCTTCCTGGGCTATACAAAGCAACGATAAATAATCGAATATATTCAATGAATATTCTGAAACGTCCACAGACATCAAAGGATAACCTTGTTAGTTTTAGGTCCTCCAAACTGTCCTTCAAAACTTAAGGTCTACTTTTGTAACAATAGCTTTATGAGCTGTACAAAGTTATGTTAGTTTGTTTGGGATAGAATATCCCAAGATTATCTCATAATGACAGTTGGTCTTCCAGGACATTCATTGAATATGTTTGAATACATATCATAACATTGTATAGTGGATAAAGCTACTGTTACAACTGTAGATCTTAAATTCTGAACTCTTGGGCACTTTGGACTGCTCTCAAAAAAATAATATGTCCTAATTTTTCAATCATTTCCATGTTATTGAGCACCAAATCAATCAGAATTCACCAAATTGGTTGTATAAATTAGGCCTGAAAGGGTTAATTAAAAAAATGGCATTGTACCAGCTTAATGGCTTTTTAACCATGTTTCTTTCAACCAATCTTGAATACTAATAACACCACAATGTTGTACTTCTATCATGCAGTATGATTTGTTTCAGAAGTTGAACTTCAATTCACCAGAAATCTAGGGTTTTTATTCAGTAGGGCGAATCTGCAATTGAGAGACTCTCTTCGGGCTCGCTCTCTTTCATTCATAAACCAATCACCTTTACGTTTTTCATTCTACTATTTGTAGAGTATGCTTGCCAGCACTGTTGTGTTTCGATCTGTACTAAAGAGTCCCTCGAAAGTTTTATAATGGCGCTGTAATGAATGAAAGAGAGCGAGCCCGGAGAGAATCTCTCAATTGTAGATTCGCCCTAATGAAAAAAAAAAACCCTAGAAATGTTCTCATTTAAAACAATTTTCGCTCAAATCTCAAGTACCACCAGATATGTCAGTGAAAACTTGTTTATTTACATTGATATGACAACTCGAGTATCCGAGAAACGTCAAATCTAGCACTGCTCTATGATTCGAAATGTTTAGAAAAGTCAATGTGCATCGGGTAACACTAACACTATTTAATTTAGAAAAAGGATTCGTACGAACGGGGTCGAACGAAAACAAGAATACCTTTTTCGAACTCGTTCGTATAGAGTCGGTCGAACGAAGTGTGAATACGGCCGTAAACAAGAATAAGGGTGTATATGAGAGAAGAGGTCTCAAACTATCATAAGAATCTCTTCCCCAGCTCTAAAAATCCCTGCATACAAATTTTCACGCTGATCGGTTCAGAACTTTCCGAGTCTATAAGGGTCAGACAGACTGACAGAAATTAATTTTTATATATGTATATAGAAATCCTGCCTTCAAAAACCCCCATATTCCAAATTTGGTTCCATTTACTTGAGTAGTTCTCGAGTTATGCAGAAACTTTTATTTCATTTGTATGAGAGCTCCCCCCTCCTAACAAAGAGAAGGGGGGCCTCGAACTACCCTAGAAACATATATTGCCTTCAAAATCCCCACATGCCAAATTTGGTTCCATTTGCTGTATTAGTTCCCCCCCCCCTTTTAAAGAGAGGAGGAGTCTCAAACCACCATAGAAACATTTCTTGCTTCCAGAAAACTGCACATGTAAAATATGGTTCAAATTTGCTTGATTAGTTCATGAGTTAGGCAGAAATATGTGTTTCATTTGTATGGAGACCCCCCCCCAGAGAAGGGAGGGGTCTCAAACTATCTTAAGAACCTTCTCTGGTCCCAAAAACCCCTCCATACAAAATTTCACGTCGATCGATTCAGTAGTGTCTGAGTCTATTAGGTTTAGACAGACAGACAGAAATTTATTTTTATATACAGTGACGGACAATACAATAAGACCAAAGCCTGATTTTCATACAAAATGGTCATGTTTGGAGGCTTGCCTTTCATTTTCTCGAAAACCAATTGAGCTGAAATTTCGGCTGTCGCCCAGAAGTAGCCTAAATTTTCATTTGCATTAAATCCATCATTTTTAATTCACCACTTTAAAAGTTACAGACACCGCATACGACAAAACAATAAGACCACTTTTTGATTTCCGTAAAGGATGCTCGAATTTGAGGATCTGAATTTTGATTATTGATGCATGGGTCATTTTAATATCAGTATTATATCGTGATTGTAATTCACATTCATCAACATGGCCTAAACTATGGATATCAAAAGGAGGTCTTATTGTTTTGTCGTAGGTTGCGCCTGTAGTTTATTTGTTTATTTGTTTATTTGTTTCACTTTTTTCATCTGACTAGCAGTCTTAATGAAGTTTTGATGGGGAAAAGCCTGAATGATTCGGCCGCATGCAGATACCGTATCATGGAGGCGAAAAAACCCCATATCTTTTCTAAATTATCAACTACAACTACAAACCTAAACAGAACACATAGTATGAACATAGATTAAAATTAAACATTTATCATTTGCGTAAGCAGTAAGTAAAACCATGAATTCACTCTCCCCATAAAGATGTTAGGAAACACCAGAAAACATCCTAATTTCTTCTCAGCGCCTTTCCGAAAGCTTACGCTTGAATGTAGCAGCAGAAGCGTTGAAATCAAAAAGCATGTACGATTGGTTGAAGCTAGCTGACATGAAGCGTATTGGATCATGCTGACCATACATAGCATGACGAGACTCCAGATGCAGAAAATCTCGTTGGCGAAGGATTCGTTCTGGTGCGTAGATGTTTAGCTGTGCGAGGATTTCCGACGAATCTGTATCTCCCAAAAGGACTTTAGCTACAAATACTGCTTGCGCGGAATTTCTTCGTTTCTCCAAAGTCTCTATGCCCAGTAGCCTACATCGATCTTCGTATGGTGGTAGATTGAGAGGGTATTCCCATGGCAGAGAACGGAGGGCGTATCTTATAAATTTTCGTTGAATTGTTTCGATCCTATCAATCCAACATGACTGGTACGGGCACCAAACCACAGCATTGGATTCTAAGATAGACCGCACCAGAGCGCAGTAAAGAGACCGAAGGCAGAGAGGGTCGCGGAATTCGTTTGCTATTTTAAAAATAAATCCAAGCTGTCGGTTAGCTCTGCAGATTATGTCGTTGTAATGCAATCGGTAGGTCAGTGCTGGGTCAAGGATAACTCCTAAATCACGTACTTTCTGGACACGCTCAAGAGGTTGATCAGTAATATTATAGTCATGTATTATCGGTCTTAATTTTCTGTGGAACGAAATGATGTGGCATTTGTGGATACTCAAAGTAAGCATATTTCTGGTACACCACTCAGAAAAACGATCAATTAACACTTGTAATTCGAGGCAGTCTTCGATACATTTCACCTCCATGTAGATTTTGACATCATCAGCATAAAATAAACGGCATCCTGGGGGCAGTGTCTCCGATAGCTCATTGATGAATATGGAAAACAGCAGAGGCCCTAAGTTGCTTCCTTGTGGTACGCCTGATAGGTTGGTGAATGGTTCAGAAGATTCACGTCCAATATTTACCATAAGCTTCCGGTCCGTAAGATAAGATCTAAACCAGCAGGTCAAGTTCCTAGAAACGCCGAGTCTTTCAAGACGTTCAAGCAAGATCCCATGATCAACACGATCAAATGCAGCTTTCAGGTCGGTATATACAGCGTCAACTTGTGCGCCGAGATCCAACGTCCGTAAGCAGAAAAAAGTAAACTGCACAAGGTTCGTTGAAGCACATCTTTTGGGGTAAAAACCGTGTTGATCCGAGGATATGTAATGTTTAAAAGAATCAAACAACATTTCGTTAATTATGATCCCAAAAATCTTCGAACAGGCACACAATGAAGTTATTCCTCGATAATTCTCGACGTTTCGCTTATTGCCTTTTTTATGCACCGGGAACATAATGGAAATTTTCCAAGCAGAAGGAAACTTGCACTCTCGCAATGACATGTTGAAAAGAAGCGTCAAAGGGTGGACTAGAACGTCACAACATCTTTTAAATATACACGAAGGAATACCATCATGACTTGGCGATGTGGAATATTTTAGTTTGTCGATAGCAGATTTGGTGTGTTGGAGAGTAGCTTGTATATTTCTCAGAGGGCAGACATCACGCGGCGTGTTTCTACAAGCCTTTTCTATTTGAGATGGTGATGTCGAAAATCTGTTGAAAGCACTTTTAAAATGATTTGCAAAAAGATTGCACTTATCCAATGCAGAACTGGCAAAATCATTTCCCAAGAAAATCTCAACTGGTAATCCGTGATCCTTTCGTTTGGTGTTGACGAACTTCCAAAAATTCCTTGGATTTCTCCTTAAACTATCTTGCGTACGTAGAGTGTAGCGTTTGTACAAAAGGCGATTGTATAATCGGTATCTCTGACTAGCTCGATTGAAAATTTGCTTAGCAAAAGGACAGTGGGATTTACCGTAATTACGGAGTGCTCTAGCTCTTTGTTGCTTCAAACGCCGCAGGTGTGAATTGCCCCAAGGTGGTTTGGGACTTTGTCTACGTAGGGGAACATGCTTAGCAATAACACTTTGCATTATGCTAGTAAAGCATTCAACTGCATAGTCAACATCACCAGTGGAGCTCATTTGCGCCCAATCTATGCGATTAAGTGTCTCTAGCATTTTTATGAAATCTGCTTTATGAAAATCGTAGCTCGCTACATTGTAAAAGTTAACGAACTCTATTCCCTTGGAAACATCAATTTCGACTGCAAAGGGAGGGTGGTCGTCATCGATTATAGATAAAGGCTCTACAGCACCTGACATCGTGCATCTTTCAAGCGTCGTATCATTCACCAAAGCCAGATCCAAAGTGCGACCGTTACGGTTCTTTAGGTTGTTGATTTGAGTAAGACCATGCAGAGTGAATCCATCAAGTAATGCTGCACATGGCGCAGAGATATGTGATTGCAAAACATTTATTGAGGGATCCTCGGTCGTCCAAACTAAACCGGACTGATTATAGTCTCCAAGTAAAAGAGCGTGATCGCTGATTCCGAAATGTGAAGATACAGCTTCAACAGAGTCGATGTGGTTGGTTATGCAATTCATGTCGGCCTTGCGGTCAGGTGGAAGATACAGAACCCCTATACTCACTGAACAGTAGGGTAATTTTATCTTGACCCAGAGCTGCTCTAGTGAAACATCGACTGGCGTAGGATCCAAAGAACAATTCAGGTTAGTGGATACAGCTATCAACACTCCACCACCTCGAGATTTTTTGCTGTTCAGAGAACTGCGGTCATTCCTAAAGACAGTGTATGACTGGCCGAACAGTTGCGGAGAAAAAATTTGTTCATTTAACCACGTTTCTGTGAAAACAATGACATCGTTATGCGATTCATTTACAGCAAGGAAAACTTCATCGATTTTTGTTCGTAAACCCCTAACGTTCTGGTAATAAACCCGCAATCGGTCACTTCTGGCAGCCGAAATGTTGTGATTTCTCAGGGTTTCAACAGCATCAGGGAGTTGACTATTCTGATCGAAAGATCTATCGGGGAGCTCAGGGGTTTCCAATGTGCTGGAGGAGGTGCCTTCCGGGTGCGGTAAAAAGTTGATAGATGAGCTGTGCGATGTACAAAACTGCGTCCGTGACGTCGTACGGCTGAGAGTTGAAATGTTTTCAGAGGATGCAATGTTCGTCATCGAGTTGTACTTGCCTGGTAGGGCAAGCTGGAAGACTCCTTTGCCCGGCCCGAACACAGGGTCAGGACGACTGAAGAACGCTGGCTGCATTATCTCGACTGTGTCGGGGGGCTCAGGAGCTTCCAAAAAGCCATATGATGTGCGTCCTGGGATCGTCGATATTGATTGGTGCGTAGCGCTTGACATGCTTGAGCTGCAAGGCGAGAGAATATCAGAGCAGAGAATGCGCTTATTAAATGGGTACTTGCCTAGAAGGGCAATTTGGAAGTCCCCGTCTCCAGCACTGAACACAGGGCCAGGACGACTTGCTGCATTTCTAGAGGGCTCGGGAATCAGCGCGACTGTGTCAGGTGGATAGGGGGCTTCCGAAATGCCATATACGATGCGTCCTGGGATGAGTAGCGTTGGTTGAATTAATGAAGCGGTTTTGTTTGCTAATGGTTCGGAATAGGTGCAGCAAATCCGTTTTTTGGTTATGTTCGAATATGCAAACCGTGACACCTTCAGGCCAGTACCAAGAATCACCGACAACGTTGGAGGCAGATTTGCATACTGTCACTTTGAATGAGACAAACGACAGATCCTGTATGTTTTTTACGCGGAGAACTAGCTTAGTCACCTGCACTAAAGATGAATCCACATTGCAAATATCAATGACATGCCGTTTGACGTCGTCCATATCCTGATCAGGATCAAATGGAGTCACATAGAAAGATTCCATATCTGTAGATTCCTGTCTACTGTTTGCAACTTTTAAAATTGGAACATTCGGAGCGGCATGGTGGTCGGCGTGAGTTTCGCTATTCTCATTGCCTTCGGGTTGAGCAACTGTTAGTTTGTTGACTGTGATGGTAGGGCGATTCGACTGATGTGCAGAAGCAGCTGGAGTGGAAGCGTTGATTCGAGTTTTTTTTCCTGGTTTTTTTTTCATAATATTCTCCTCCCCCCCCCCCCCCCCCCCCCCCCCCCCCCCCAAAAAAAAAAACAGAAAAAAAAACACCAACCCCCCACAAAAACAAAAAAAAAACCCCCGGGGAAATTTCAAAAATTTTTGACACCCAAAGCCCCGGGGGTTCCACCGAAATTTTTTGAAAGTCTTGCCAAAGTTATAATTATTTGAATTTGGTGGGTACCCGGGTACCCTGTCGATCACTTAAGGGGTAAACAAAACCGAGGTCCCCCCCTGCGCCCCCCTTTGCTACTATACGAAATGCTTTCATGCAAAAAGTTGCCCTCCAACCTTTATTAAGATGTCACTGAATTTCAGCTTCCTGTTTTAAAATAAACTATGAAATTTCGTAATGTAAAACATGAAAAGGTACCCGGGTACCCTGTCGATCACATAAGGGTTAAAATAAGAATAAGATAAATAAATAAATCAATAAATAATAAAATAAAATAAAAGGGACTGGAGATTTCAGAGTAGTCTTATTTGGGCTATATGATTTGTTTGGACTTTGAACACCGCACCACCCTTGCCACACTAGAAACAGGAGGTGATATATGCTCTTCTATAAATCTATTATTATGAATTGTTTCATTACGACAGCAACGAAAACAAAGAGATTTGATGGTTGATTCTACCAACGCTTATGGTTTGTTTCGAACAAACTTTAGTATGATTTAAACTGAATTGCTGCTTGAAACAAACAAACGAAAACGTTTGAAACAACAAACCTTTTCCGTTTACAATCTCCTACATTTCTTCTGTAATTTCAAGAATGTTTATTTGAATAAAATGCTAACAAACATTAGAAAACTGCAAATTTACATTTATAGACTTCTCTCAGTCTAAGAGAAATCTGCAAATATTAAGGCGAGTCTTTCTACTATTTTCAAATGTTTTAAGGAACATTTTGTTTATTGCAACATTTTCAATTCATGTTTTATATAATGATAAAAACTTCCGATGAAAATTTACGCGAAAATACACGTTTGGGTATGAGCATGCAGTACGACCGGGTGACGGAAAATTAATTAGGTAACCCAAAAAATAGTCTGTTTCAAACTAATTTTTAAGTTATTTTTTCTCCAAATAAAATATCAGGTTGATTTAAACGCCGCTTTGGTTGAATAAATCTAAAATTGTAATTTGTTTCCCTGAGTCAACGCAACTTGTGTTTTGGTAATAATAAACCCCTTGCAAGGTAGAAACAACGAAAATATTAGTTTAGAACAACCATAATTTGTGTTGTATTGTGGTAATATCTTTAGGAAGAAACAACCAACCTGCCTCTTTGTTCCAAAACAAAATCGTTGGTTTAAAACAACAAAAAGGATTTTGTAAACAACTTGTTTTTTAGTTTGGATTTCAACAAACAAGTTTGTTGCTTCAAGCGGCACTGTTAGGGCCAATTTCTTCACCTCCGCTTAACCGCTATGCGGTGCTTACCCATACGCTTAAACATGGTTAAAGCTCTAAGCGGAGGCGAAGAAATTGGCCCTTAGAGGGATAGCGTTGAATAGTTCTCGAGTACTTTTTCAAACAGACTTATCTCATTTTGTGAACAAAGAAGGGAAGGAAGATTCAAACGTTAAATTCTTGAAACCCGTAGCACTTTCATGCAAACTAGGGCCACCAACACAAGGAGTAACATTTCCCTAACATGACGGTGATGCTACTGCTCGAGAGGGTTGCTGAGAGTTTAGAGAAATTTACATTTTAATCTTACTTCCCCTCTTTGTTTACAAAATCGGATACGTCTGTTTGAAAAAGTACTCGAGAGTTATTATCAAAGAGTGCCCTTCAAGCCTGTCAACGGTAAATCTCGGACAATTTTCTTTAAATCTAGTTTTTTGAATAATTTCATAAAAGCTCACCCGGAATATATTTTCACAGAAGCTATTCAATCAGCTGCTGGGGAAAATGCTCTCTTTGAAAATTACTGTAAAAAAATTAGTCGACTGTGTGCCGGTTGGTTAGTAGAAAACATTTTTCCATGAACAGTAGGTATTTCGATTTCGTTAGAAAAAAAATTGCGTTGGAAGTCTTAAATTTCCTCACCGTTCTATTTCCTACCCTGAGGTGCTTCCGAGTAGTGACTACCTTCTGCCAACATGAACGTCACTCATTTTTCGTAATTTTTTTTTTTGTTTGCTTTCCTCACACAATAAAACACCCCTTGACCTGGCTCGCCCACGTCCCAGGCTGGCCGAAAGGTAGCCGTCCGGAAAGTGTGACCATAACCGTCACGGATCACACCAAGCCATCCGCCTTCGCCGGCCGCTGGTGGTCAATTTGGTGTGTGTGCAATGCGCCTGTGAAAAGGAAGGACTCATGCAGAATAAATTAGCACTCCCCTCCCGCCCTTTTTTTTGGAGTTTCGATATGAGCGGCATTGATGTCCATTCGAAGCGACGTTACGTCGGAACACGGTTGGTCGGTTGGTTGGTTGGTCGGTTGATTGCGAACCTTTTTTTAGAGCGATAAAATAGCGGGGTTTGTTGTGCGCTGGCCATGCAACTTTAATACATTCAAATTCATCTGGCGTCAGCCATCAGCTCGGGATAACGATGCCCACCACGGTCCAGAACAGAGCGAATGGAAAACAGCCAACTCATCAAACTAATATGCCGCTGTTGCCGTTTTAATTACATTCTCTGTTTTAGAATTTAGCGATGACGGATTATCTCGTGATGACGGTCAAAGCGAACGATAGCGACGAGGGAACGAACGGCAAAGTTTTGTACCATCTGCAGGTAAGTGTAGCGGGGCGAAAAAGGGGTTTGGGGCAGGGGATTGTCATTTAATCAAAATGAGGAGTGTAATTCATTAGAAATTTGAATAAGTGCTTCACTGGATCGCGGGGAGATAATGCAGGAGGGCCTTGCCGGGTTTAATGTGATTTAGAAATAGGTGGAATTTGGTGCCATCGTGCCTAGGCGGCGAAAGTTATTGGAGAGAAGGTATACTGGTACTCCATATGATTTCCAAAAGGCTTGTGCTCAGTTTGAAAGAAACATGCACATATTATTATCATTATTATCCGATTTTCCTTCACCTCTCAGCATGTTGCTAGAAACTTTCACCTACCCCCGGAAGTCTGGGGGCCAAAGAGGGCTATGCTCGGTGAATACATTAGTCCGTTTTGTAGACTTACATCCTAATTGGTTTGCTTTGGATGTATTCGTTATGATGATTCAGGAACCGCCGGACAATACTAGAGGTTCCAAGAATCACTGCTTTCTGAATGCTGTTCAGTTCCTTTCGCAGCTCCAATTCTTGAAGGGAACCGGAAACAATTCCGGTTGGCGAGAGTATCACTATACGGACTTGTTCCAAATGCCACATCTGCCTCAATTCCTCCGCCAAATCGTGGGACTTCGTAATATTGGTAGTTAGAATAGAAGAATTGGACACTCTTTTTCCTTTTGTTGTAGATCACAATGTCAGGGCAATTGGCACGGATGAGGACATCCGTTAGGATCTTGCAATCCCAGTACAGCCTTATGCAACTGCTTTCCAAAACCGGGTCTGGCAGATACTTGTAGTAGGGCACGTACTGGTTCAATTGTGCTTCTGTGCAAGTTGTTGGTGCACAATCTTGGGGACATCGTTGTGACGACCGAGATACGCTACTTCTGCCAATGCTTGGCAGCCAACAACAGCTTGTTCGATCGTCCCCCCTACTGCGTTGCCCTTTCCACAGCGGTCTACAGCTTCTTCGTACAATATGTACCTACGATAGTTCTTCGTCGCAATGACCCGACCTTGGATGGCTATCAAGAAGCCTTCAGTCTCTGAGAAAAGATTATCTCGCACCAGCCACGTAAAGGGTGTTCCGATCAAAATTTGGTCAAACAGTAATATGTGTGAGTCGATCAAAGTTTTCATTAATAAGTCAAATTCTTTTTCTTTTTCAAGTTCAGTTAATACAGAATACTGGAGAAATATTCAGCAAAGCTTCCTTTTTACAGAATGCGAATTGCCGGGTCTTTCGTTTAACAGCTGATTTTGTACAGTCTTCTTGTCCACTTTATTCGCCGCAGAACGCCAGTTTGCTTTGAACTGTTTCTCGCTCACAACAGCTTTTTGAGTTTTCTTAAGGTTCCGCTTGACGATGGCCCAATATTGTTCGATTGGGCGGAGCTCTGGCGTGTTGGGAGGGTTCTTGTCCTTGGGCACCACTTGAACGTTGTTGGCAGCATACCACTCCATGGCCTTTTTTCCGCAATGGCAAGATGCCAAATCCGGCTCAAATAGAACGGAACAATTGTGTTGCTTCAGAAAAGGCAGTAGACGTTTTTGTAGGCACTCGCTCAGATAAATTTCCTGGTAGACGGTTCCGGTCGCAATGTAAACGTTGCTCTTCAAGTCACAGGTACAGCTGGCCTGCCACACCAGATATTTCTTCGCGAACCTTGACAGCGCTTGAAAATTTGTGCCAGTTTTCCCCGTCCGGTTGCCGTATAAAATTCCTGTCCAGGAAGCTGTTTAAACTCTACCTTGACATAAGTTTCATCGTCCTGTACCACGCAATCAAACTTCGTCAGCATCGTCGTGTACAACTTTCGCGATCGTGCTTTGTTTTGTTCATCGGCGCGATTTGAAGTCACCACTTTCTTGTAAGTCGACAGTCAAGCTCGTTTTTTAGCTCTATCCACGGTTGAAGGCGCCACTCCCTGCTTCTTTGCGACATCTCGGACGGAGAGGTTGGGATTCCGCTCGCAACAGCGGGCAACTCTTTTTGTCGACGCTGTGGTCTCCGGCTTTCGATTTCCCCCCGATCCAGCTTTCCTGGCTGTCGACAAACGATTACCGAACATTTTGAATACGTTGGTCGACATTTTGAATACGTTCGACGACATTTTGATAACTGAAGTGCTAATCTCAAAATCCAAATAAAGGTAGATGCTACACGCACACATCTTCAAAATGAGTGGTGTGCAAAATTTTTTAATGCACGATGCAAGGAAATGCGTCAAGTTTAAGTCGACCAAATTTTGATCGAAAGTTTGTTCCAACTGATGGGAATGCGTCCTAAGCAGCTCCTTCAGCTTCCATGATGCGACTTTACCCTCGATAGTTTTCAAGTCGCAGCTAATAGTCCTCCTGCGTGTAAAAACTCGATCGTTGCTTATCTCGTTGACTGTCTACCGATTGGAGCACTCCGCGAAAATGTCCGAACTGTCCAACCATCTGCACTTGACTCCCCTACCTTCAGGTTAACACCGTTGCCGAACCTAATCACACATGTATAACTTCGTGTTTCCCGAACAGCTGTCATGCTCCGTTACAGGGTTACCATCTATGCTATTTATACTTAATCTTACAGATAACTCTATTTTAGCCATCGTTACACTGCGTCAGGTATCATTTAAATCAGGTCTGTTGTATGAAATATTGCAAACAATTTCATTGTTTACGCTTGCTTTGAATGAGGGGATATCTTATGGGTTTGTTAAAATTAATTATTTCTTGTTTTCTGTAAATCTGAAAGCGCCAAAGAGGAAGGTCGGGACGTTGCAAGCCAGCATACGAAAAAGTCGTTGAACGGTTTGGAACTACGAGAAAAGCTACAAAAAGAACTTTAAAAAGCAGATGAGATCGTAGCTCGGAAGATGCAGCCTTTCTTCAGCAAATGTTAGCTGTCATCCTGGAGGACAACTACGAGAGTAGGTGTAGCAAGCTTAGAAGTCGGGTCAGCCGCGAAAAAGTTATGGTCAAGAAGGGCAAACAGTAGCGACAACTTCGCCAAACACCGGAGCCAACCTACTTATCCATACTGAGCCGCCGTCAACATCTCAGGTTTAGCATCCGATACTGGATGTACTCTCAAATGTAGTTCCCACCTCGTTGATGAGACCGCAGTCAGGTTAAGTGGGGATATCGCTACAAGTAGATGCTCATCAAGCTACTATCTCGCAACAGTTAACTTCCGCATAAGGTCTGTATCCGCAATAATACGGACACCTCAAAACATGATTGAAACATATATTTCGCTTTATATTTCCGTCGTAGTTGTTTGTTTCAGATTCATGGGTTGTGTTTTAACAATTCGTGAAGACGAAACATAGTTATTCGGTATTTGCATAAAATTTTCGAACTTTGCGCTTAACTCCGTCCATTAGGGTTTGTACAGACTCTTCAGAAATCGTAGAAGCCGTCTTTGTCCAAATTTGCTGGAAGTGTTTGATGTCTTTGATTCCTTGCTTCTTTCCGGAAAGCTTCCGCTTCATCAGAGCCCAATATCTCTCGATTGGTCGTAGCTCTGGGCAATTTGGCGGGTTTGAGGTTTTTGGTACAATGTTCACTTGATTTGCTTGGTACCACTCCATCACAGTTTTAGCATAGTGGCATGATGCCAAATCGGGCCAGAACAAAGGTAGGAATCGCTTCTGCAGACACTTTTTCTGATAGATCTCCTTGTTGATTGTGCCTGTAGTGACGAAAGATTTACTCTTTTTGCCCCACGTGCAAATTGCTTGCCACACAAGGTATTTGTCGTGACTTGACCGAAGTTTTTAGCCTCGATTATGTTGCTTCACTGTGGCTGCTGCTACTGGTCCGTCGCTGTCAAAGTTCGTTTCAAGAATGATCTGAATCAGCACTGCTAGCTGGTATTTATAGCTATCGGCCTCTCATGTCAATGCGTTGCGTTGGTTTTGTTTATTCTTACAAAGCGAGGAGCATAGCTTACTACAAATTTTATTTCGTTTCACGCTAAGTTGATAACACTCAAATCGAACGATTATACTCAAATTGAATGGTAAATTAATACTTTTAAAATCCTATAAAGCATCTTAACATTTCTTTCATACATACTCTGTATACTACAGTATTTTTTTGGAAATTTCGATGCCTTCTTAGTCTGAAATGCTCAGCTGTAGCATTTCTGGCCATAGCAGAATAAAAAGCCAGCCCTGAAAGCTGCTTGAAATCCTCCAGGGCATAAGTTTCATCGTATCCTTTTCACCTTTCGGTCCATGACAGGATCAGCGCGTCCAATGTTTTTGTCACTTCTTGGTTTCCTCTCCACCGTCAAACGTTCCGAAAATGATTTGAGCACATCGTGAACAGTGGATTTAGGCAAATCCAATGTTTTTGCAAGGTCCCGTATTGACAAGTCAGGATTTGCCGAACGCCCGTACAAAATTTGCTTGCGCACTTGTTTTTCTTTCGTCGCCATCTTGAATACTATACATGAAATGTAAACATCAATCATAGTTTTCTTCATCATAGACTCTCAGCTATACCACAGTGAAAGTTTCATTCCTACGTGCACTATTTCAAAAGTTACAATGATTTGAAGGTGTCCGGATTAATGTGGATACAGACCTTAGTACGTTTCAGCCACCTTGTTTGGCGTCATCTCAAATGCCTGCAGTAAGTCTTGTTAGGTCTGTATGGCGTTTCCGTCTCAACATCACTGGAGCATCGTGTCAGCCAGGGCCCTATCAACCGAGAGCCGTTTGGTCTTGTTTAGGTGTGTCAGGTCAGCAAACACCTGCGATTAGGCAATTACTTGTCTCGCATATAAACCCTTTTTGGAATATCTGGGGTAACGTCAATTCATGCATGTGATTCGGAACCACAACAGCAGCACAGCATGCATCAATCCAGTGGGATTCAGCGGGCAGTACAAGGTGTACAACATATGGGAGTCAATCAACCCACGCCCACTGGGGCGACCCAACAAGTTATGCAACGGTTTTTCGGTGACCCACAGTTTTCCAGTTCCTTGTACAACACCACAGCGGCGTTTGGGTACAAAGATCCGTAGAACGTAGCAAGACTCCAGCTGTGCTTAAAGGGGGGACGCGATGGAATAAAATCACAGTTTTGCCATAAAACCAATTTTTCTTCCCAATGACTATTATAAAACTATTTGGCCTTATGGCGACTTCCTTCAATGCCAATTGGCCGTTTAATGCATTTACTGGAGGCAAAATGGTTTTAAAATGCTTTTTCAACTGACCATCATAAGATAAAATCAATGAGTTTTAAAACGGCATTTCAATACAGCATTTTACGAGTTCATAAAGTCGAAATAAAACCTTTGATAGGAGTAAAAGGAATTTGAGAAACAAGGTTTTAAGATCGTTGTAAACAAGCTGTGTATGTTCTCATAAACCTGACTAAAATATAAAACCTATTGGCACCTCTTGGTGTCATAATAAAACCAAATTGATTTCTAGTGGCTTTCATAAAACCTTAATAAAATTTAATAGAGCAGGATGGTTTTGGCAATGTTACTTGGGATATGAGCACAGACACGAAAAAGTGATTCTTCAGCATGACAACGCTCGACCTCACGTTGCGAAACCCGTGAAAACCTACTTGGAAACGCTCAAATGGGAAGTCCTACCCCACCCGCCATATTCTCCTGATATTGCACCGTCTGATTGTTACTTGTTCCGTTCGATGGCACATGGTCTCACTGGTCAGCAATTCCACTCATATGATGAAATCTCAAAATGGCTTGATTCTTGGATAGCATCAAAAGACGAACAGTTCTATCGAAATGGTATTCACGTTCTACCAGAAAGATGGGAAAAAGTCGTAGCTAGTGATGGGCAATACTTTGAATAATTCGTTTGTAACCTTTGTTTTCAAAATAAAGTTCCCTTTTCACCAAAAAACAGCGAGAACTTAGTTGAGCACCTAATACCAAAAAAATATTCTGTGAGGATTGATTATCCAATAATGTCGGTTGATCTAAAAGAAGATCCACTGAACATGGTTGACTACATATCGTATATTTGTATAGCCTTAAAAGCTACAGTTAATATTTCAGCTCCTAATTTTTGAGCTACAGAACTGTATGGCTGATGAAGAACATCCCAGATCATCTCATAATGTATGCTGACCTTCCAGAAGACTCAATAAACATGGTTGAACACGTATCATAACTTTGTGTAGCCGAAAAAGGTACAGTTACAATTATAGATCCTATGTTCAGTATTCCAGGACAAGTTGGATGACTTAGAATATCCCAGATTATCTCATAATGTTGGTTGCCCTTTCATAAGATCCAATGAACATAGTTGAACACATATCGTACATTTGCACATCTGAAAAAGTTACAGTTTCCATGGTAGATTCTAATCTATGAACTAATGTACAGCCTGGTATGCCCCAGAACATCCTAGATTTCATCATAATGTTGGTTGACCTTCCAGAAGATCCATTGAATATGGTTGAATACATATTGCAAATTTGAATAGACGTGAAACTACAGTTACAACTGTTGATCCCAAGATCTGAGCTCCAGGACTGTTTGGATGACCTAGAACATCTCAGATTATCTCATTATGTCTGTTGACCTTCCAGAAGACTCAATTAAAATGGTTGAATACATATCGTACATTAGTATAGCTGAAAAAGCAATCGTTACAGTTGTAGATCTTAAGTTCTGAACTCCTGGACAGCTTGATTGACCTAGAACATCCCAAATTAACTCATAGTGTCGGTTGACCTTTCAAAAGATGCAATCAACTTTATTGATTACATATCGCTAATTTGATGGGTTAAAAAGCTACAGTGGCAACTGTAGATCCTAAGTTATGAACTCAAGAACAGTTTGGATTCCCTAGAACATCCCAGTTTATTTAAAAAATGTCTGTTGACCATCCAAAAGATACAGTGAACAAGGTTAAACACATATCGTAACTTTGTAAAGGCTGTCCACGATGAAATTGCCACACACAAAATTGATTCGCAAAATTTGAGTTTTCATCCGATTGCCATCAAATTTTCAGGGATTGAGAAATAACTATTAAACTTCATTTTACCATTTTACTCGTATTTTATTTACAGTCCATACGCAAATGCCCGCACCTTGGCCTTAACCCCGGCCATAAGATTCTGCACAACCTGTGAATCAACCGTTTTTTTGCATGTAAACCCATACTTTCTTCAGTTCCTCGACTGTCTTCACTACCTTAGGTCGTTTAAGAAGGTGCTGCTTCATAATCGCCCAGTACTTCTCGATGGGGCGGAGCTCCGGAGTGTTGAGAGGGTTGAACATTTTCGGCATTGACCTTATTGTCCGCATACCACTTCAGCACGTCCTTGGAGTAGTGGCATGAGGCCAAATCCGGCCAGAAGATTGTTGGGACGTTGTGGGCCTTCAGGAGAGGAAGCAGCCGCTTCTGGAGGCACTCTTTTATGTACACCTGTCCGTTCATCGTGTCCTGGGTCACGAAAGGTGCACTCCGCTTCCCGCACGTGCAGATGGCTTGCCAAACCAGGAATTTCTTCGCAAATTTGGACATCTTCTGAGTGCGGACATGCTCCGGAACGCTGAACTTATCCTTGGCCGTGAAAAACAGGTTGCCGGGGATCTGTTTGAAGTCGGCCTTCACATATGTTTCGTCGTCCATGATGCAGCATTCAACTTTCGTCAGCATGTTGAGGTACAACTTCCTGGCACGGGTTTTGGCGGACTTGTTCTGCTTCTCGTCGCGATTAGGGGCCTTTTGTACCTTGAACGTTCGAAGCCCAGCCTTAGTTTTGGCCTTCTGGACAAAACTTCGGCTTAGGTGCAGCTTCTTAGCCACATCCCGAACGGAGGCGTTCGGATTTCGGTTGAAGGCCCCAACTACGCGGTTGTGATTTTTGGTGTTGTACGGAATACTTTTTCCTTCACTTCTGGGCTTCCGATCGGTGGTCAACCGTTCCTCGAACCGCTTAATCACTCGCGACACCGTGGAATTCGCGATTCCCAACGTTTTAGCGATGGAACGATGCGAGAGATCCTTGTTCTCGTGATGAATGCGCAAGATTTTATCACGCACGAGCTGTTCTTTCGACTACATTTCCGCGAGTTTTGATCACAGGACTTTAAAACTTGCAGGATGTAAATAATGCACTATGAACTAAATCCACCCAAATTTTCATTAAATTCTACCCAACGGTTAAAAAGTTAGAGCAATTTCATAGTGTGGCAATTTCATCGTGGACACCCTTTATAGCCGAAAAAACTATAGTTACAACTGTAGATTCTAAGCTCTGTACTCCAGGACAGTTTGGACAACCTAGAACATCCCAGATTATCTCATTATATCTGTTGATCTTCCATAAGACTCAAAAGACATGGTAAAATAGATATCGTAAATATGTGTAATCGGGAAAACTATAGTTACAACTGTAGATCCTCTGTACTGAACTTCTTTATGTTCAGGATGTTCTGGGTTGAAAACCAGGCGTTAAACGCAAATATTTTTTATTTTGCCCTGATAAAATAGTCAATTTGCAACAAGTTTGCAGAAGATAGAGTTCGCTTTTGTTCTGTGTGTGATTTCATACAGGCATTTTTCTTCAGGTGGAAGTCTATTCACAACAAATTTTATAATTATTCAGATCAGTAATTTGTTCGACAGCAACAACTGATTGTCGCTATTTTTCATGTTGCTGATACAGCATTGTTGCTATCGGTAGTGTGTAGCAATAATGACAAAACGTTATTTTGTCGCTGTTACAGGAAAACAAGATCGTTGCATTATGTGTGCGAATCACAACATTTTCTTACAGCAACTTGTCTCTTTCCCATCATCGATGCAACATTTTGTTGTTTTCTTCGTGTTTTGTTGCAATAAATTCAAGCTACAACAAATCATTGTTGCATAGTGAGAGAATAACGGGTGTATCACTCGTTAAGGTTATCTTATGTTTTTAGGTACACAAAGAGAATATTTGACACAC